>QFDT01000692.1:538-16531 GCA_003315915.1 Macrolepiota dolichaula | reverse complement strand
GGGGGAGGTATCAGGGTTTACCAAAAGATCGTGGGGGCTTGTGGAGACATTGGTGTGGAAATATGTGAGAAGGAATGTGCACACCCGGCTACCCGGCATCGGTCTCCACGGGATGGAGTGAAAAAGCTACTTCTTCTGATTTACGCGGGGGCACGTGCGTGGCACCCTATTTTGTTGCGAGGGCGATAAGTGGTGGAAAGTATTGTAGAAAAGGGCAATGGAAATCACATCGGGGAATAATGCTTATAAACAATCTGGCCTGCTGACGGTATTTCATAGATAATCAGCGCCCCCTGAGTTGATATATTCTCGGTCATCCTTTCCCCGTTGTTCCTAACCTACTCAAACATGGCACACAGAAGCACTTCAATGCCTTATGGTGAGTATTTTGACCAACCTCCCCTTTCGACGCGTCTTAATCACTACACAGTCAGGCTGGGTAATTCTGGCTTAAAGGTTTCTAAGATTATTCTGGGATGTATGTCATATGGCACTCCAAAATGGGCGGGTTGGGTTCTTCCTGAGGAGGAGTCTATCAAGCACATCAAGGCAGCGTATGCCTCTTCTAGTCAATTGGCAACTCATGTATTGACGAGTGAAAACAGCTACGATGCCGGTATCAATACCTTTGATACTGCTAACGTACGTTCTTATGATTTTCCATATACTTCATAGTCTGGTTCTCATATTACAAAAGGCATATTCGAGTGGTGCTTCTGAGATTATTCTTGGCAAAGCGATCAAACAATTTAGTCTCCCACGAGATGAAATCGTGGTCCTCACCAAAGTATACTTACCTGTTGGCCATACCACGGACGTGAATCTCGAAACTCTAAGGACCGACCTAGACAACAAGGGCTACGTGAACAAGCGTGGGCTGAGCAGGAAACATATCTTCGACTCCGTGAAGAAAAGTTTGGAGAGGCTTCAACTCGACTATGTTGATGTTCTCCAATGTACGGAAGGCGCTATTGTATTGACTTGTGACAATTCCAACATCATTCTTTCTAGGCCACCGCTTCGATCCAGAAACGCCTATTGAGGAAACGGTGCGCATGCGACTGTAAGGTCCGCGATGAGTCGGCTGATTGCTTTTCGTAGATGCGAGCGCTCGATGATATAGTCAAAGCTGGGTACGTTCGTTATGTTGGAATGTCATCTTGTCACGCTTGGCAATGTAAGTTGGTCTTTTGTGAGTTTGCTCCTATTGATGACCTCGTCTTCAGTTTCCGCAATGCAAAGTACGCTCCACTCATATCAACCCCACCAATACCCATTTTCACTTTCACCAAACAGACTATGCAATCAATAACAAATTGACGCCATTCATCTCAATGCAGAATCATTACAATCTGATTTATCGGGAAGAGGAACGTGAGATGTTTCCAACCCTCAACGTCTGTCCTCCTCTTTTCTAGTAAAGAGTATTATAAATAACCTTTTCAACACAGTGGTTCAACGTTGGATCCATTCCATGGTCTCCAATCGCTCGTGGGATCCTTTGCAGACCACTCTCTGCCACCTCGAAGCGCACCCAGACCGATGGGTATCAAAAAAATTATCCTACCGACACAGCAGCTACTCAGAAGATTATCAGCGAGTCAGTCATCCGCCAGGGCCCCGCTCTACTGAACTGATGTGTTTGTTCCTTATAGGGTTCAGGAAATCGCGAAAGAGAAAGGTATCAGTATGACTCAGGTCGCGGTGGCGTGGGTTATGAGTAGACCAGGTCGGTCCAGTAAGCTCTCGCAAACACGACGAGTCTTTGATATACCTTTTTAGGTGTGACCGCTCCAATTGTTGGGACGACCTCCTTAGAGAACTTGCATGATCTCCTTGGTATGTCCATTGGGGATCCAGTGAGACATTAATTGACGAGATTAAAAGGTGCAATCCACGTCAAGTTGACTCCAGAAGAAATCAAGAGATTGGAAGAGCCTTACCAGCCTAACGCAATCATCGGCCACGTTTAGAACACTGCTTTGGCACCCCAACCGGATAGTAGTGGTCTGATTTGTATTTACTCTTATGCAGCAGTATGGTAACATAGGGGAAAGAACAAAAGGTTTGACCGGTATATTCTGGCAGGCCGCCTTATATGCCCAACTTACTGTATGCTATCATTTCGATGTTTATACATATGGTAGGTGAATTGGACAGTCATGATCGAGCCGGTTTTCGATCGGAAAGGGAAAAAAATTCATATTCCGACACGGGGAATCGAACCCCGAGCTGCCGCGTGAAAGGCGGCAATGTTAGCCGTTACACCATATCGGATGTATTTCTTTTCATCTCTGCATCCAATATATGGCTAAACTTAGAACGAAAGCATCGTCTCCAGGGAACCATTTCTGGTCGTTCGTGAGCTACGTTCAGTGCTGAAGAGGGATAATCGCGTTGATGAATGTCTGTGCTTGATCGGCATCGGAAATCAGACACTCAGGTCAAGGTGTGCTTTGGAAATGTAAGGTTTTGGGGTCATTCCAAGCACCACTATCTGGAGCGGGGGATCTGGGATTGTGAATGAGGGGATTTCCTAAGGTGCAACACAGCTCCGCTGGAGTTAGTTTACTGGGAGCGTGGGTCCTGTACAGTGATGTCAAGGGTTGTCCTGGCTCAACTTCCCAGCCCAGACCGAAGTCGGGGTTACCTGAGATTGGAAATGCATGTGCACGAGAGCGAGTAAAATTGGCTACCAGAGATTCTCATGACGACATACCCCCGGTGTACCAATGACATAACTATTATCGAAGTTATTCATTGAACGCAGAGACTAGAAGACCATACATGATAAGGGGCCATAAGTGGCAAGGTCATGGTGATGGGCAGATGTTTGTTCTGGAGCATCCGGGTTATGGAATTCTGAAAAGGCACAGGATGCGCATCAAAGTATGAAGTGAGTATCCCATGCCTCTGATTAAGATAGCACTTGAATAGAATCAACTGACAAAACGGGAGGTGCGCCTCGACTTTACATACATGCGATGTGAATTCTCACTTATTTTTAGCCGCCAATCGTCTGAAGCCCTGCAAGCTGAATCAGGGCCCGAAGTATGAAAGCCTCGGCTGGCCAAAGTCCTAGCACATCTTTCGACTTTTGGAGCCCCTCGGTGTTCGGACTAAGTACCATAAGTTTGAGGGGATCGAGAGCCAGTACACCTTTGTCTTGTCGGGGGGTAGTAGGAAAATCAAGTGTATTCGTGAAGGGTCCTACGGATCAAACGTGCTGGACAAGGCTGCTCGGACCCAAGTAGTGTCGCTGTTGTTGAATTCCGTTACTTAAATTCAGTCATGAGGATGGTCAGGTAAAGTTGATACGGATGTGGAATAAATTGATTGATTGATTGATTTATATTTTTTGGTGGTGGTACGTGTTGAGGTCGCGAGCACGCTTGACAGGGGTATCTTGTGAGAAGGACGGTGCCTTTGTCGTCGCCACGAGCCACGATTAGGCAAGTGATGGTTGCTGTCCTACGGTCAACTCTCATGATAGCTGCTGTTCGCTGTTGTCCGGTACTGAGCCTGAAGATCTTTGGCTGTGAACCTGTTGAGGTATTTGATTCCGAGGGAAAGGGTCCGATGCTCATCGCCGTCGGTAAGTACAAGCCTCCTCGATTCTCGGCAAGCAGTCAAGCGGAAACCCGGGTCCTTGCATGCGGAAAGGGTCATGTATGGAATGGACGGTCGTCGTGCGACAAGGGGACAAGGGGCGTGATTGCCATTGTTTTTTTACTGGGATGGATGGTGATTAAATGATAGTTTGTCAAGCAACTGAGGTTGACCGGAGTTGTGAACAGAAATAAGGAAATTCGTGGGAAATAATAAATGAAGCAGGGACTATTGTGAATGGAGAGGAGTGGCGGGAGGTGGGCGGCTATCAGGTGTGGCTGTGTTGGCCTCGTTTGGTCTTAGACAGGCTTGAAGGGTATGTACTCTCCGTAGCTCAACCCCCACCATGTCCCTCAGCTCAAGGGCGTCCTCCAGCCATGAATTTCACCACAGAAACCTCAAGAATACAAGGAGACGTAGTCTCATGACTCTCTTTTCTGCCCGCTCAGTTCCACCACACCGTGCTTCGGTGCAAGGCTTCAACGACCTCGTGGACATTGACACAGCCGACGAACAGGACATAGCTGTTGCCCGACCCTCTGTCGACGGCGGCATCGCCGGTTCCATCCCAGAGGACATTATCCGTGAAATCGCCGCCCTTCTCTCCATCTCTGACATCCTCTCCTTTAGCCTTACTGTCTGCACTTTCTTTCTGCCCTTATCGATTCTTATTAATTCTTCTTCTTTTCTAGTCTTCATGTCTCCGTCGCATCCTCATGCCCTTTCTTTACGAAACTGTCGTCCTCAAATCTAGCAGAAAATGTCGTGTTGCCCTCGAGATGCTCTCACGCCAGCGCGAAATCTGCAAGTTTGTCAAGAAACTTGCCGTACGGCCCAACTACTACCTTTCGTGGCCCAGACCGGATGAATACCTCCCGGAAGACCGGGTTGTCACAGAACTCGAGGACATCGCTGGAGACCTAGTCAACATGCACACGTTTGATTGGGATGGACTCGAGTTACCAGAGGATCGGCTATGGAAGACGTTGCGGCTAAAGTATGTCTCACTAAGTCACAACCTCGTGTCGCGTTGACGATTTTGGATTCCCCACCAGGTGCCCAAAACTGAAGAGCGTGTTTACCAATGTTGGCACCAAGCCCTTGGATGGCAATAGCCAGGTGAGTGAGCCCTGGTTCCATACCGCTCCTTCCATCATATTCATATCCATTGTTCAGTTGTTCGATTTTCGAGATCTCACCAGCTTCTCTTTGATCGTCCGACACGGATTAGGTGGCACAGGTTTGTTTTCTCGGTTTCTTCATGGGCTTGACCTGAATAGGATATCAATGTCTTTTAGAGCTGTTCCCACCGCTCGAAGACCTTCCATCTCGATTCTGGGAAATGATTGTCAAACAATGTCCAAACCTCGAAGAACTTGCAATTTGTAGTTTTTCATCATCAGCGCGCATTTTTGACTTTGAGCCGGCGATGGAAGGCCATTGGCCAAAGTTACACACGCTTACCCTAGGCTCCTTCGGATACCAAAACGACTTTCTGCTGGGACCTCCATCCGATCCACGAACCCTCGGAGACTTCCTCACCAAACATACCTCGCTCAAATATATCCGCTTTTTGTGGAATTTCAAGCGCTGGATGTCTCCGGAATCAATGCCAATGCATCTTGGACCAACGGCATTGCCGGCATTGGATACATATATCGGCGTGTATCAACAGCTTGCAGAACTGCCTCATCCCGAGTCGGTAGAGACGCTTGATCTGACATGCGAACCTATGTATGAGAGTAGGCTGAATGCCGTGTGTCCAGTGCTGAAAAGACTGACGTCATTGACGTCGTTGGATATTTGGACGCACGTTGCTAATCCCGCCAGAGACAATACCGCATTTTACAAGAGCCTTGTCGAAGCCGTACCCAAGCTGACAGATTTCCATTTCATGTGTACCACGGGTTTTCCCGCAGTGAGTACCTCATATCAGAGCGGATGTTGATATCTGATTTTCGTCGCTACAGAAACAACTCAAGCAACTGATAAAACAACTACATCTTTTATCCGACCTCAAGCGATTCTCGCTCACAAAGGGTCATACATATCGTGACGAAACTATGGTCGAAACTGCGCTTCTTATATTGCGGTATAACCCACGGCTACGGCAGATCAACGTGAGGTGGGCTAAGGAACGATGTCCGAACCATCTGAAACAGGAAGGATCATATGATGTTGTCACAGATACTGATGGGAGGCCTGTAAGCCTGGTAGTCCTCGAGAGAGGGATCCCGTTGGTCGGCAAGCCCTTTACCAGAAGGTATAAGGTTGATGTCGGGTCTTTTACAGGATGGAGAGCGAAGGTTAGGAAGGTACAGAGTGTAGGTTGGTTGGGTTAAGATGGACGGAAGCTGTGGATGGCTCGCAGGAAGGCGTTAGGTGCGTGTCAAATCTGATTTGATGGGTTTCGTACAACTGACTCAGTACAGGCTTCCCTGACGTTGTTGCTCTTGAGCACATGAGCACATGGACAACAGACGCTGATAATATCTGACATTTGCATAACCCTTTTTTTCCCCCTCTTGGCATTATTCATCATCACTTTCCAGCTCATCACCTTCGTTTGATCATACTGTGACTGCTTTACTTTTGGTGCTGTCTATTTCTTGTACTCCTTTTTTGGTCTCGCTTTCTTGTGCTTTGTCTTGGTTTACTGGATATATGAATATATTTTACTCACTCACTCTTTTCGAGTACTTGTTACCTTGCTGTTGTAAAATACGCTTAGCCTCTTGTTGTATGTTGTATTAGATACTTCCCTATTTTCCTATCTTGGGCTCTGTTTCCGAGTATGTATAGATGTCACGTTATCACTATTCGCGCTATCCTGTGTCGCGCTTTTGGATCTATTCTTTGTCCATATATTGTAGCCGACTGATCGAAGAGAAGTTATAGCAATAACTCTTGACGGCTTCCTGGACCGAGTGCTATACGTATATAATAGTCACATAGTATGGCAGCTATTCTGGTCGCTCGGTACATGATCCATAACGATCCATTCAGCCACCCTTCTTGCATTTAGTAACGGATGAAGTAGCCCTTGTGTATATGTGGCCGATTTCACAAGTGGCTGATCTTCACGTGCTGAGGTGTGTTCAAGAGGGCCGGCCAACCTCAAACAAAACCAACATGGTTTGGTCATATGCGGGGTCGAACTCGAGCTAGTCGAGGTCCCGTTATTAGTGGAACCCAGACGACCTTTGCAGATACATGAAACGGTCTTGTCGGGTTTGAGCGCTTACCCGAATTCTATCGCTAATCGATATACTTTGTGTCGGTGATTGAGTGCGATCAGGGCCTTGGGGTGCAAATTATTTGGGGCCACTTACACCAGACGATGCTGTCTGGCCGTTGAGGTGGGGTAGATTGTCTGAATTTCGACGTCTTGGCTGAAAGGCATAACGCTTATTACACAGAAACGTCCCTTTTTGATCAAGGGCACGGTTCTTTCGACTTGTGTCCAACTAAAGTAATTCGGCTTGGTTATATTGGTTATACTTCAATTTGATCCGAAAATAGATAGTTTCGTTAGAATTCAATACTCAACCCCGAATAATGACAAATTCATATGACGTTTTGAAGCGTTGCTGATCGTGTGGACTGGAAGTAGGTAGGAGATACTATTTCAGTATCCAAAGTGTGTGGGCCAGGGCAACTCTGAAACTGTTAGGGAGTTGATATTGGCTAATGGTTTGGCTCCGAGATGTTCGGGTCGGTCTCATTCTTCCACACCTATTTGCGTGTTGATTTGAACGGACGGCATATTCAACGAAGAGTGAGAGATGCCCTCAGGAACGGACGTAATTACATTTGGACTACACCCACCGGCAGGCCGAATTCGAATATTTTTAGGGGCAGAATGATTTCCTACGCGTATGAGCTGTCAGAAGCATATGGTTGTGTTCACGGGGATCTATTGTTGGGGTAGTGTGGGGTGGAGTAGGGTTGGATCCTGTTCGATCACACATGGTAAGTGGTTGTGCCGCACTGGAGGAACGTCGCCTCGTGTAGATGGAGTCAGATAGTGGGAAAGCCAGAGAAAATAACTACTCATTTCCAAGTGGGGTGAACCCGATTTCTGCTGTTAAGTGGTGATTAGCCTTGCAAATGGATCCGGGGGTAACAGAGAAGACCGTGAGTTGCCGAGTTGCCGGTCAGTCGGGCCGTGGGTTACCTTGCATCAACATTCTATGTTGGGAATCATCCATCGTTGTATCCGGGCTCCACCGCCCATGGGATTCAGAGAGCTCTCAGTATTAGTTCTCTACAACGTTTAACGTAGGGTGTTGCTATGAGGGCTGTCACTTGCTGATGTTCTGATGTGGCCTAACTATAGCAGGCTTGTGGGACGAACTAACAACAGAAGATAGGCCAAACTCAACCTACTTGTGCTTCTTTTCTCATTACGGCTTTGGCATGGGCCTTGCGCCCATATTTACATTCGATCCATATCTCCTCGTGACTCCTCCCTATTGACTGAGAGGGGATAGATGAGGTATGCGGCCCTATTCGTTTGTCTGTTTGGTTTGGTCGTCTTACCCGCCGCTAGACTATAAATTGCTTCTTCTCCGATCCCTTTGTTAGTTTCTCCGCCCTAGTTTCCCCTGCACCGTGCGAGAGAAGCTCTCAGTCATGAAGGTGAGCACAACAGATCTACCACCGTACCTGTTACTAACACACTTTGTGATATAGTACAGCGCCAAGATCGCATCCAACCCCGTATGTCGCTGCCCCCTCAATGGCTTCTGACACTCACCGACGTTGTAGTATGTGGTGGGATCTTTTGCATGTATTGGAGGAGGCCTGTTCGGTCTCGATATCTCCTCCATGTCTGGGGTGTTAAGTGTGAGTGGCTAGTTTGGGTGTCATTGTCTTTCACGTCTGAATTTTGAACAGAATAAATACTATCTGGACCAATTCCACCACGTAAGACCTTTTCCAGAGAACAAGAAAGCCAACTGACTTGATTTGATCGAGAATAGCCCGGAAGTGGAGCACAGGGCGCTATCGTCGCCGCGATGCCTGCAGGTTCCTTCGTCGGCGCTCTCGCTGTTACACAATTAGCAGATCGTATGGGTCGCAAGCCAACTATCATCCTTGCTGGTCTTATTTGGGTTATCGGATCTATCTTGCAGTGTGCTTCCGTGGTAAATATCTCCCTTTCCAAGATGACAAACATTCTCACTTATTATATCCAGAACCGTGGTATGCTGGTTGCCGGCCGTATAGTCTCCGGTATTTCTGTTGGTCTTTCAAGTGCCGTTGTTCCGATCTACCAGTCCGAAATCACTGCACCATCTATCCGTGGTCGTATTGTGTCTCTTCAGCAATGGTCGGTGCACATTTGTCTTGGACGGTTGGGGTGTTGAATAACTGTGGATGAACAGGTCTATCACGTGGGGTATTCTGATTCAGTACTTCATTCAATTTGGTTGCTCGTACATCCAAGGCGTCGCTTCGTTCAGGATTCCTTGGGGACTGCAAATGATTCCTGCAATCATCCTCAGTTTCGGAATGACCTTCTTCCCTGAGAGTCCTCGTTGGTTGTTTGACCATGGGCGGTGAGTAATATTGGTATATCCGGACGCTATTTACGAACGCCTTTGCAGCGAGGGTGAAGCCCTACAGGTTTTGGCCGATCTTCACGGTAAAGGTGACAAGAACAATGACCTCGTTCTCCTCGAATACGAGGAAATCAAGGAACAGGTATGACAAAATTTATTCATATAAATGCAGGATTTTTCTGAAACGGATCAAGGTTGCATTTGAACGCAATGAAGGTGCCAAATCCTACCTCGATCTTCTCAAGCCTGGTAACCCTCGTCGTGTGTTCCTTGGGTGTGCCCTTCAAATGTGGTCTCAACTGAGTGGCATGAACGTTATGATGTATGTAGCACCATTTTCTGTTGGTTTCCGAAACTGATCCCATGTCAGGTACTACATCATCTATGTTTTCCAAGGTGCTGGCTTAACTGGAGTCCGTGGCAATCTTATTGCTGATGTGAGTCTCATCTTCCAAATTCTGTCATATTGATGGCCTGATTCATTTACCAGTCTGTTCAATACGTCCTCAATGTTGCTCTCACTGGTTCGTTCGTGCTCGAATTGCTGATATAGGAATAGTCATCTGATTTCACGGTTAATAGTACCCGCAATCCTGTACATTGACAAGTGGGGCCGTCGGCCGATGCTCCTTGCTGGGACACTACTTATGGGATTTTGGCTCTTCCTCGTTGGAGGATTGCAAGGTCGTTTTGGACACTGGGGAGTCGTTGATGGCGCTCGTGCGTTTTGTTTCCATGATTGTTTTCCGGGCTACTCACCATATGTTTAGAAATCTGGGTTGTGGAGAACAACGATGCGGCAACTAAGGCCATCATTGTCAGTTCTTATTTCTTCGTATGCAGGTGAGCTGATGGAAACTTGAATATCGTGGGAATGTCTGATCCACTTTCACCTCAGTTTCGCTATTACCATGGGCCCTGTTTCCTGGACGTACCCCGCTGAATTGGTAGGCTGATGATCCGTTCCTCTTGTGCTACGGCCGCTCACTGTCCTGTAGTTCCCCTTGAAAATTCGTGGCAAGGCAGTATCATTGGCCACTGTAAGTGTATTTATTTGACGTTACGCGTATAAGGAGCGATTATTCATGGTCATTAGGCAACCAACTGGCTCTTCAACTTCTCACTTGCATACGCCGTACCCCCAGGCCTCAACAGTATTGCGTGGAAGACATACTTCATCTTTGGCACCTTCAACTTTGCCGCCTTTATTCACATATTCTTCATGTACCCCGAAACTGTCGGACGTTCCCTTGAAGAAGTTGAAGAAATCTTCCAGCAGGGTCACGTATTCACTGCTTGGGCTATTGACAAGAGTGTAGGAAAGAAGACACTAGAAGACCTTGTCGGTGGAAAGGTAGGGCTCGAACATTCTTCTGACGTCATACACCTAACTAACGCACCTTTGTAGCCCAAGAGGTCTGACTCGGTAGATGAGGAAGACAAGGAGAAGGCATGAGCGTTAGGGACTGTATTCCAGTGTATTTCGTTCACTTTGATTGTATGTGTATAGCAATTTTCTAGTGCTCTGCAAAATTATGTGTCCTTGCTATTTAACAACGTCCGATCATTGGGGGAGCTATTTTGATGAACAAAGGGAGTGGTTGGTAGAGCAAGTCTTGATGCAGTCAAAGCTTCGCTGATTAGCCAGAGGATCTTGTTGCACTTAACTACAGATCAGGATTGATTTTTAGATGTATCATATAACACACAAGTAATGCTACAACACTACCTAGGAATCGCCACCCGACGTTATTCGCTCCATAATGTGAGTCATCCGCCACTTTCGTTCTGTCGATGCAATTTTTTGACTCTAGGAAACGTAGAATATGGAAGGGGCACTCATTATTGGAATTGCTATAGCAGGGCCGGTGTGTTTCATAGCGCTGCTAGCGCTGAGTTGTTACCTTTGGCTTTCACGAAGGGAAAAGCAGAGGATGGAACTACAACCGAGGGGCTACGCATACACTCCATCATCGGATAGGGAAAGCGGGGGTGTCGCTGACCAGGGATCTGCGGCTATTGAGGACACCGACAATCACAAGCCACGATGCAAGGGGCCAATTCAGCCCTCAGAATCAATGATGATCCCGCACAATCCTACATCTCCAGATTCTCATTACAATGAAGCACAGAATACGCGAGGAGAGGAGGTACAGGGAACGCTTGAACTCGAGGTGTTATCTCGCCAAACAACACAATACTCTCGTACGTCAACCCTCATAGCTGAAGTGGAATCAGTCCCGTCAATTCCTCGGCTACTCCCACAATCCTCGGTATGCTTCTTCCTCGGTTCCGTTGATTATTGTCAACTCATTGTTAGCAGACACGCAGGAAACTACACCATAAAATCACACCCCTCACACCCATCCCACCCATCCCACCCATCCCTCAGTTGCCTCCATGTGTCCTTCACACACCCCTCACAGAGTCGATCAATATAAGGAGGCCGAGTGATGGATACGAGCACAGCCTCGCAGAACAGGATCTTGACGGTTCAAGATGCTAAGAGCATGGAGCAACCGCTAGAAAAGTATAGGGGCATCGTCGGTGAGGGTGCAGGTCGTCATGGATTCTAGGAGGGTTTCGGTACATTTGAAATGAGTAAGAGACTCAGTCGTCAGACCCCACTGATGATGGTGATTGTACACTTCTTCTCGGGGGTGTTGGTGGCCGTCGTGATGTACCAGAAAGGAACTCTTCACCACTGTCTTCATCAAAACCATCACTCTGTTGTTCGACGTCTCGAGCATGTTCTCCTGCGTCGTTGTCATCACCATTATCATTATTACTATTGTTGCCCTCGATCTTGAATTGTATATTAGAGTATTGTGTTGGACTAGACGGCCGTGAGGGTGGATTGGGTGAATTGAAATGGACTTCTGTGTCGCGTTCCGGAAAGAAGGTGACCCAGTGATGCTCGCGGTTCGAAAAGTCGAGTATGTCGATCCGGACGAGGCCTTGTGGGACAGGGCCAAATCTCTCTTCAAGGTGCATGGCGCGACCTAGTATTGGTTGGCGATCAATGAAGTAGATTGCATGGGCAGGGGACTCGGGCCATTCAGGATAATATTCTTGGCAAAGGAGGGCTTCAATGCATAGGCGCCCGAATACGTTCACGTTCCACACTGATATAACGCGTAGAACGTTGGCTTGAGGCGTCATTTCATGACGCCCAGGAAGGAAGGATTCATTCCATGCTTGCTCAACCTCCTAAAACGTGCGACGTGCGTGAATTAAAGAAAGCCAGACCTAAAGTAGAGGGACATACGGTAATGAAACGACCCCAGTCCTCCGAAGAAACATGCCTGGCCTCAATATCCGGTGGTAATGGACCGCTTTCGGCACCTTGAAAGCGTAGTTCTACGGCCTTGTAAGTTTGTACAGGCGCAGGAAGTCCATGTGGCTTGAACACCGGCTCTAGGTTTCCTCGGCCTGAGCCTAATTGTTCGTTATCGGTTGGTAGAAGAGGTGAAGGTGAACGCGTGTAGAAGCTTCTAGGGGGGATAAAGGGCTTTCCATACATGTCATCCGAACTTTTTCTGTGTCCGACACTCTGGAAGGACGTGTTCCAGTAGGCGTTGTGAACCGGATAGGCACCCATGTGCTCAGGGAAGGGTTGTTGGTACGTTAGCTTATCGGTCCAGCTTTGAACTTTCTCGCGCCATTTTCTGTCCATTACGGAACCATATCTATGCAGAGTTATCGTGATAAGGACGAAGTAGATCAAGCCGAGTCCCAACATCAATGAGATGACAAGCCGTGGCCAAAATGCGACGTGTGGTGCCAGTGGCGATATCATACCGTCTTGTGTTGAGCCAGTCCGCCAGACAAATGCCATGATGCAAATAATGAATGCTATTACGGACCTTGGGGAATCATAATAGTTAGGGGAGATTTGCGTTCTAATCGTTCCGCAGTCAGACGTACCACGCGAGCCAAACAGCGGGCATTGCAAGCATCACCCAAACGTTCCACCATATTAGTGTTCTTGTTCGTCGTGCTTCCCATGCCCATTCCGCTGCTTTATGTGGTCTTTTCATTCCCCCGAAACGGATGATGAATACGCAGCCGTAGAGGAGGCTCATGAGTGCACAGATGAGGGAGAGTAATGCTGAGTATCTGGCTAATGGGTCGTTCGCAGCAACATCGATCTGAAGGACAGTTAAAATGGCGCTACGGAAACACCTATGTTGACTGTTTGATCTCTAGGGGAAGGGGTCAAAGAAACGTACCTGAGCAGGAGGACGGAGATGATATTGAGGGTCTTCCATTCACGAAGTAAGGACTCGATGAATGATTCCCAGTTAGACTTGAGAGTCCAGAAGGGGGATGTGACGGGAGCGTGGTGAGATAGGTTCGTAAAAAGAACCCTATGGACGTCTTCTGGGTGCTTATTCGCGAGGTCAAGGGCCATACGTTTGATCTCAGGCATGGTGAGTTCGGCATCCTCGAATACCCTTGCGACACGAGAAAAATATAAAGATGGGAGTCGCAGGAGCATACATGAATAGATAAGGCGAGGTAATGTGTCAAATATAAACGCAGCAATGTAGGTGGGTAGTGTATATTCTGGGTTTTCAAGTTGATCGGGTTTACCAACGGACATGGTAAGAATGGAATGTTGGTAGGTGAGATGAGGGTAACTGTGGCTCGGATCAGGAACTTCGACATCTTCGAGACTAGAGTCAACAGTGTCGTGTTGAAGGTAGCTGAGGTTATGAACAGATTGTGAAATGGATGCAGCGTATGGGTCGACAGAAACGAAATGACCAAAGGCACGGGGAAGTGACAAGGGTGCTGTCGTGGTACTATCACTGCGGAAGGGTGCGTTGTTTGAACTCTGTATTGAGCTGTCGTATGAAGATATAGGTTGAGGTTTGGAGTAAAGACTTGAGGACTCGGCTGCCATCGTGATAAGGAGATGAACATTTCGCACAGCCTCAACGAAACTATCAATCAGCATCACGCCTTGATGGCCCTGAAGGAAGATGGATGGTATGGCAGACTTGCAAGTGAATCTCCTTACACTAGGAGGTTGCGATTAGCACCAGGACAAAGTTCTTGTTTCTGTCACTCATTGGAGAAGCGCATATCAGTGATGATGCCCCCTAAATATTTCCTGATCAAGAATTAATGATTGAGATGGAATACTATTGTTGGAAGGAGACTCAGGTGTGTTTGTTTCCCGTGCTATATATGGACCACAGCACTCAATGAATCACTGTCAGTTGCTATGGTTGACACTCACACATCGCTGCCCTTATAACCATATCTCTGCCGCAACCACAGTCAACAATCCGATATTTCCCTCTGGATACTCAATAACTTTTTCGTGGGTGTTCTTGGCGTCTAGGGGGTGCGTGAGATCCCACTACCTCATTTGTTTGTTCCCTAGGTTTCATGGGGTAATGACATGAAAGGGAATGGATGGAGTCTGGTGAATGTTCGACTTGGATAGTCGGGTGCACGGATCCTAGGGTACCCAAGTCTTCACGTATTTCCACTACTTCGACCAGCCCCGAGTGTGTCTGATATAGGTTCCGTGAAATGTAAATTGTACGCTAGGAATGACGCTGGTTCATAATGACACTTCGATAATAAAGAAGTTATACCGAGAATACCGACCAAAGACTCGTCTTCATTCGCTTGAGAACGCTATTTTCAGGAGACTAGATGCTGTTGAACGTTTGTCGGAAACATAGTCTTCTATGCTCCGCCCGTCCGCCGGGGTAGCTATGATTAGATTAAGAAGTCATGGAATCCTGCAAGTCTGTAAACCGACAATACGATCAAATTAAGAGTATAATCCAACAAGTTATCACTCATATCCTCGCCCGCCGCATTAGATAGACTTCATTAAAGTTATATGAATAAAAGAATCACACCCGAGCGAGATGTTATCAGCGCAGCATCCAGGCGTTAAAAGCACGCCGGCTTCGTGGCCTTGGTTTAGTAACTCTGACCAGGGGGAGCGAGGATGGATCCTCACTGCAATCCCATACACGTGTTCGGCACTCCTCCCCTGGTGGCTTATTATGAAGTACACCGCGTTTCATAATCATAACACCCGGAGAGTGCGTTCGCGTCCACTGCCCCCGGAAAGCGTGCTTCTCTCGCGCATACCACGCGCATACGCATGATTCGCATAGGACCGTGGCTGGGTGGGGGTTGAACAAAAGCCGTGTGCTGTGGAAGGGTGGGGTACGCTTGTTATCTTTTGTACCCGCTTCAAGCCCTCAGCTGTCCTTTAAAAGTCGCTCGGGACTACTTATCTTTTTTCGTTTTTTTTTTTTTCTTTGCTTTCTTTATCATCATTGGATACCTGCTTCGAGGCGTACACGCGATCCGACGCAAGGAAAAACATATCTATTTGGAGCTTCCGAGGACATGAATCCGAACGTGACATATACATCGTATGGGCACGGCAATCGCAGTCATAGCCCTAATCGTAGTCACGGTGGAATGTACCGCATCAACCCATCTATCCACTCCACACTCAACATGGACGCTGCGTCCGTTACGACGAATAACAACAACTTGCACACGAACGCCGCTACGGGTGCTGGTACCACTGCGGGGTATACTGGGACGAATGGAGCTGGAACGATTGGGGGTGGTGGAGTGCCGACGAGGAATTCGTATTTAAGTTATGCGAGTACGCCGTCGTGGGCTAATCCGTCGACTATGATGGAGACATCGACGCCTGCGAGGACGCCGAGGCCATTACCGGATCCGCAAACACATGTGAGGGGGGGATATGGGTTTGGGCATGGGCAGGTGAGGAGTGTGGATTCGAGGGGGTATGCGAGTTCGCAGC
>QFDT01000691.1:0-41550 GCA_003315915.1 Macrolepiota dolichaula | reverse complement strand
GCGTCCTAACTAGTGATATTCCTAGCTCCTGTAATGGATTCCCGATCGAAATCGTTTCGGCCGTAACAACACGTTTCCTCTTGATCCGCTACGAGTAATTATACTCTCTTCGTCTTTAGTTTCATTCTCTTTCTTCTGTGACTCGGACTACTTGGGACTGCTACCGCGCGCCCGTTTGTACGTAGCTAGAAGCTTGTGCAATAAAACTTGATTTAAAAAAAAAAAAAAAAAAAAAAAAAAAAGGCCGTTTGTGTACTAGTGTATCTACAAGTCATAAAGGTCTGTCCGAGTCACCAATCGAAGAAGAGAAACTACTAGTGTTAACAGCAGAACATTGCGTAGTGGTGTACTATGAGGTAGAACGCATGCACTTACAGAGTGAAGTTGTTATAAAAGCTTGAAGGGCTTGGAGAGTGAGTTGTACGCACGATGTGGAGAGTAGGAAGAAAGTTATTATATTCATACTTGGATGAGGTCCTTATATACCATAGGAGATAGTCCGATGACTAAGCATCTACCCTAAGTAAACTACCGCATCACTCAACATGCAGACAAGGTGCGAGAGCAACACATACTAATCTATTGTATATAAAAATAGAAAAGAGGCATAATTGATGTCCATGCAGTTATCACATAGCATCGTGTTGACAAGGATCATTTGTCGACGTACAGCAAGATCACAAGTCATGTGATGAAGAGCATGTCACGTGTTACCGTGTCAACAACTAGTACACTACAGAGCGTCCAATGAGTCAGTCTGTATCTAAATCAGTCCATGATCTACTATAACGTTCTATTTACTCTGAGTCATCATTACCTGAGATAGTAGAACATTTGGACGAGGTAGGGAAGCCCATGGAGGACTCCTGAGGCATAGGTGCTGTGGAGGAAGACAAGGAGGCCAAGGAGGACAAGGATGAGGATGAGAGATTGTAGGGAACGATCTCTGAGGACATCTCCTGATAATAGGAGGCAATAGCATGGAGTGGAACATCTTCTGAGGAGTCAGAAGAAGCATCGGACAAGTCGTTGAACAGCCAAGGCTGTGACAGGTAGTGGTGCCCATATTCTCCTGACTCAATGAGCACAGCAAGAACTTGTGGAAGTTTCTGCTTGTCATAGAACATGTAGGGATGTTGCCAGGTCATGCAATTGTCTGTGACCGGATAGGGACGCCATCCATTCTCAATGGCTGCCATCCAGCACATTGGGTATGTGCTGAGGACTTCACCATCTCCGATTATATGGCGGTAAGGAGCCGCATGCATAGCTCGTTGTAGCACTGCATTAAGCTTGTCGCAATCGTAGATAGGGGGGAGAGGTGTGAGCCTGTAGTCAGAGGTGTGTCCCAAGATGACTCTGAGGAGGTTCTGTCCTTCAGGAACTAAGACGTGAGTTCCTGGGTCCATAACACAGTCTTACTGTTGTGGTAAATATATATGCCGGCATTGGATTTGCATTGCTTAAATCCTAGTTTGGTCATGGACACAGATACTTTGCACCACCAGGACAAGCCGGCTTGCTTAAGGCCATACAACACTTGGTGTAATCTCCACACTTTCTTCTCTTGGCCAGGAGTTATGTGTTCTTCTGGCTGTTCCATATAGATCTCTTCGTCCAGATGTCTGTATAAGTAGGCAGTTTTAATGTCAATGCTCTCTATTTCCCAATCCTCTAAAGCTGCAAGACTGAGGAGAAGGCATGTACTTTTGTACCGGACTACAGGAGAGAATAGCTTGTCAAAGTCTATTCCCTCTATCTGGGAGAAACCTTTAGCTACCAGTTGAGCACAGTATTGTCTGTCCAACTTAGGTGTATAGACCCAGTGATTTTTGATTGCTTGTTTCCCCTTGGGTAGATCAACCAACTCATATACTTGTTGATCTTTTAGCGCTTTTATCTCATCACCTTCAGTGCTTTCCCATTTCACACGCTTCTGAGCAGGTAAATGCTTCAGATCGCGATGCTGCTTCAGAATCCTGGGCTTTTCAATCACTTCTGCCAACTTTGCACAAAGGAAGTCAATCAAATTTTGCCCCCCTTCTTCCACTAGTTTAGTAATCAGGGCATCTTCATCCATGGGTTCTTTGGCATTAGCCGGTTCCTTGTCTGGGAAGACAGGTAAGAACCCTTGCTCAACATGCTGCCTATACATATGAGTGTATCTTCCAGTGATCTGTTCTGGCACAAGGTCTTGAGCAGGTGGACATGCACCATGCCATTGGAAAGCATGATGGCACACAAGTTGCTCTTGTGGAGGAACTATTAGGATTTCGCCAGAGCTCTTGTCCAGCAGTGCACGTTAATCCCGTACTGGACGTTACGAGGCTAGCTAGATCTCCCAACAGATCCAACGCTTCTGGTCCTCTTCACTAGGACCTTGCTGTGGTCGGATAGGACAGCAGATAAGGAATGGCAAGAACAACAAGTCTACCAGACTTGAAGTCACAGCCAAGACGATGTCAAGTACCTTAGACAACGTCAAGAGAGGGAGGGAGAACACCAGGTAGTTCTTGCCTTGTTAGGGCTCGAAGAACTCAACACTAGGAGCGAGAGGAGAACGCTGTCTAGTAGCAACAACGCTAAGATTTGAATTGGGAAACTACCTACTTACAAGCTTGCTATTTATTGTGTATTGTACAAGCTATTGAGAGGTGGTAGTTCGCCAGAAGGCGGGGGGAAATGGAAGTCCGTATCTAAACATAGGGTGGGGAACAACAGAGGTCTGTAGTTAAACATAGTACAAAAACAGAAGAAGAGAAGAGAAGGGAAAAGCAGGAGTCCGTGCTCCAAAGAGTCCAAGGTCTCTAAGTTTAGCTATTCTCCTACATCGGTGTTGTTTGTCCATTTACTCCAAGTTAAGTTCTTCTTCTTCATGAAACTCCCAGTCTTCCCATTGTGCATTGACTACCATCATGTCTGTGAGGACGTCGAAGGAATCAAAAATAGTGTTCATAACAGGAACCCATTCACCTTTGCATCCATAGTTGTGGATGATGTGAGACAGGATTCTCCTTTCGCTGTACACATTGCCAGGATGCAATGGTGGTTGTGAAACACACAAGGATCTGCATGGTTCCTGGGGCCGGGGTTCTGGCACATGATCCAGAGCTTGCCGGTCATTCAACAGAGGCTGAGGAGCAGGAGGGGAATCTCTTGGTGGAGATCTTGGAGGCAATCCTGGCACAGGTGGAGAAGGTTTGCGCGCCAGTGGCAGAGGAGGAGGACATGCTGGAGGTGGCATGGGCACAGGCAGAACTGGAATGTTCGGCAGCACTGCACCACTTGAGGGATTTTCCGGAGGTGGGGGAGGGTCATTATTGGAACTATTTCCGTCATCATTGTGTAATGACAGAGGAAGACGTGGAATACTGCCACACTCTATTGCCTCTTTACAGCAGGTCGCATCTACTGGCTTCTTAGGGAACCAATCCTTGTCAAAAATAGCTGTGGGTGATTTGAAGATCACATTACCTTCTGTGTGGCACATGAACTTGTAGTTTGCATCACCACTATAACCAATGAAAAGCATCGGTTCTGAGTGCGGGCTAAGTTTAGACTTTTGCTTCTTGGGTGGCATAAACACAAAAGCACCACAGCCAAATACTTTTAGGTGCTGCAGATCCGGTTTAATTCCGGTCCTGACTTCCTGGGGTGTCTGCTAATTGAGTTGGCAAACAGGTGTGCAATTATATAAATATACCATGGTTTGAACAGCAAATTCCCAGTAAAATTCTGGGAAGTTTGTGTGTAAGTGCATTGCTTTGCTCTTTTTGCATATAGTGTGGTTAAACTGCTCTGCACAACCGTTCTGCTGATGAATATGGGGAGCAGATTGTTATGACCTTCCTAAGTGATCAACTCAGGTTGCAACAAGTGATGAAGACTTGAGGGTGATGAGAGAGAAGAGAAGGGGAATCAACTAGTTGGTAAAGCATAAGGAATACAACTGAGTATCTAGGTGTATATATACTGTAGGTGTATTCCTATTGGAGAGTCTATAGTAGCGGCTGAGTAAGTATGACATAGTAGCTGAGTAAACAATGGAGCGATCGCAGATAGAGAAGTAGCGGGTCCATGACAAGCGGGGCGCTGATAGGAATGGATGGATATTATAGTACACGATAGCCCCAAGGGAATATAACAGAGATGAGACGAGCAAAGCGAGTTGAGTCGAGGTAGAGATGAAAACTATACTAGTAGTCTGAACGTGAAGTTGAGAAGTGGCGCCAACCGCAATAACAAAGTGGAAGTCGACGAACAGAAACGACGAAGAAAAGAAACAAATCCTGGAGTGTGGAGGGGGCAGAAAAAGGTTTTGCTATTCCCCTATAACTACCGCCACAAGAAAAAGAGGAAAGTTTTAGAAAACTAACCGTAAGTCCGATGTCCAATGCTTCAGTGCACATCTTCGACTAAATTTTGCGGCCAGTCCCGTCTATGTAAGGCTCGGTTGCGGATGATCTCTCTCCATTGTGGGTCTCCGTCGTCCGGAGGGAATGCGAACACCAAAGGATTGTCGTCCAAGAAATTTATAAGCCACGCCAAGTTGTTGTAGCGCCCATTTGAAAACAGCCACTTGAACCGCAGGCAGTCTTGGATAATATGTTCACGTGTCTCCAGCATATGGCCGCATGGACACGTTGTGGGGGCATCTGGGAAGAAGTGCTCTTGGTAGGTGCCGATAGGCGCATGATTAGAAATGCAACGCGTGAGGCACGCAGCAAGAGATGGCATCATGTCTTGTGTGAGCCATGAGCCGCCATTGGCGTAGGTGGGCAGGACGGGCATGTCGGTCAATCCCATGAGGTCGAGGAAGTGATTTCCCTGGTATGATGTATTGTTGGATATGTGGCAGTGCTGCCACACCCAGAGGTATCGGTCAGTCCATGATTTGCGAATGAAGCCAAGAGAGCATCGAGATTGATGAGGGACGCATGGTACTTGCAATGATTTGGTGAGCTTGTGGGCTTGGTGGTGGATTGACCACTTGAGTGATGATGGGATGTCCCAAAATGTGATGCAATGGGATGGGGAGAGAGAGAGCCATGAGCGGAGGGGTTCAGTGAGAGCGAGAGCGTCTTGATGTGCACTATGGGCACTGTAATCAAACAGACGTTTAGCACACACAATTGAGTCAGTAAAAACAGAGATATGGGTAATGCTACAATTGTCTAGGCGCGCAACATCAGAAGAAAAGGAAAAGGAGGAAATGAGACCGAGTCTGAGAGTGTATGATTCTGAATCCGAAGAGAGTACATGTCCACAAGGCACAACATGAGATTTAATAGGAGAGGAAATTGAAGAGTCGAAGAGAAGAAAAGCAGAAGTGGAAGAAAGTGAAAAAGGGCTGTAGCCCTGTCCGTACATTTTATTAGAAGAATTAACTGGACATGAGCTGTCCGTTGAAAGAAGAAGGGAAGAAAAGGAAGAAAGCACGTGATCATGAGCCTCGCTAGCCTCATCAAGGTATCGGCGGACAGCTTGCAGATCATTGTCTGAAGCACACGGGCAGTGTTTGAAAGAAATTTGAGAAGAAGAGAAATGATTGACTACTCACATACTGGGTTGAGCGCTTGGATGTAGGTGCTTGAAGGTGTCCGTGACCACTACGCTGTCACGTAGAAAGTCAACAGTGGGGGATTTGATTTTTATTTGCTCCAGGTCTTCGTCCTGGGTGAGGAGTTTGAGGGGGTGATTATTGGGGAGGGTACAAAAGCGTGTGCCGCAACGCTTGGTGAGTTTTTGGAGATGGAGGTGGAGGGGGATGAGTCCAGCGATTGATTCAACAGTGCCTCAGGGGGTGGTGCGGAAAGCACCTGTAATCCATATGGCCGCAGAGCACTGAGTTTTATTAAGAATGTCAATGAGCGCCTTGTTATGGGCACCATCATAGAACCAAAGTTTAAGGCCATATGTCATCACGGGACAACACATGACCTGTAGAGGAGGCGTTTTTGTAATGGTAATAAGCCTCATACCAAATTGCCAAGCAGGCGTAAACACTTGACGGTTGACAGGGACTTGGTAGCATAGTAGCATACGTGCTCCTTGAATGTGAGTGCTCGGTCAAAGTAGAAGCCAAGGTACCGGATGTAGTGCTTGGGAGTGAGCGTTATTGAGGTGCCGTCATCATGTCGAAGCATAACGTCTGGGTTGGGTTTGGCCCAAGGTCGGTTGGAGAAGTGGAAGACCTCGCTCTTGTTGTGTTCAAGAACAAGGCCCATGGAGGTGAGGAAAGAGGAACAGGAGGAATAAACCTGTGAAAGAAGATGGGTGTTAGTAGAAAACTTTTCAGATTGAACAACAATAAGTCCATTGTCCACAAAAGAGAGTATTTTACACTGAGGATCATTGGAAAAACGGTACATAAATGGGGAGAGAAAGAGAGAAGTGAGAATAGGCGAAAGTGCAGACCCTTGTCCGACACCAACGGAGGCAGGAAACTTTGGAGAAGAGTGATTGTTCCAAGAGTAGGAAGTAAAACAATCAGAAAGATAGTTAGAGAAAAAGGAAACGAGACATGATGGGAAGCCATGATGTTCAAGAATACGAGCCAAAAGGGAATGATTGACAGATGGGAAAAATTGGGCAACATCGAAGGCAAGAATGCTAGTTTTGAGCCCCCGCTTCCAACCTCGGCAAACCTTATGCATTAGGTATACTCCGGCATCTTCAGTAGAGTGTTGGATTAATCCTCCAAACTGTAGAGGATGGACAAGGTTAAGGCGCGCTACGTCAAATTGAAGCTGCATGGATATGACTTTCTCGATGAGCTTCCTGAGAGTGTTAAGAAGGACTATAGGCCGGAACATCTTTGGCATAGTGTAGTGGGGTTTGTTCAGCTTAGGGATGATGACGGAAGTTGAATCTTTGAAGTACTCAGGCCATGTGGAGGTAGTGACACAACTGTCAGCAAGCGCCTGGACAGTCTTGAGTGCTTGGTCGGAGATGAGTATTGATTTAAGGTGTCGCCAAGTTAGGTGATCGGGACCAGGTGCTGATGTGTTGGAGCAGGGTGAAAGGGCATCTTTGACTTCCTTGACTGATATTGGAGCCCACGACCTGGTGGGTTGAGGGGGAAGGGAATCCACTGTACTGGGGTTGACATTACGGTCAGCAGCTGAGTTATAAGTGCCATTGAGCCCAGCCCAAAGTTGGTCTAGGTCATTGCATGGTTGGTTTTTATAGAGGATAGATTGTACCGGAGGGAGGTTGCGGTCCTTGACCCAACCCATCAAATCCCATGGTGTTATGGTCTCGACGACGAACCCCCTACATTGGTTATACAAGTGGCGCCTCGAACTCCTCGACATTCCGGACTATGAAGAAGTGCCGGGCCGATCCACCTCTCCACACGGAACCCCTCCACCCCTTCGGTATGAGTCTCAGTACCTCAACCACCACCTTCGCCAAGTATGGGATAATTCGCCCTTTATCCATATCTATCGGCACGGACTCTACGAGACCACAATCGCTCGGCCCGCACTCACCGGAGCCGACAACTACGGATGGAGGCAGATCGTCGGAGATACGTCCTTCACCCACCCGTACCTGATGGGCCGACCCTACGACCTTCGCCGGACCGACTCCCCTGTCGATCTCTCTATCAGCCACTTCTCCACAACGTCATCGCCTTCGGATCAAGAGAACTCCGATAGTACGGATTCCGTAGATCCGTCGTCTTCCATTTCACAGCGAGCTTCCATTCCCGGAACGCCATCTCGTTCCGACGTCCCTTCCGATCCCGTCAGTAGTGTTTCATCTTAGTGAGCAATGGACGAAATAGTAAAAGCAGAAGTATCTCGAAATGTATAAATAAAGGACTATTCTGTAGTTGAAGCTTCAGCTTCAACCTCTTGTTTACTTCCCTCCTTCTACGCTTGTCCTATATCTCTCTCTCTCTTGAATACAACTCTATTGTTGCATTCCCTCGAGTGAACTTAGCGTTCTCCTGTCTGTCAACAGCAGGAGATATTAGTCTCTGTTCAGTACTCCAGGACAACTAGTGTTGTCAGCTGAAGGTGATCGTTGAAGTGATCCTTCAGTGTTGACTAGCCTAGCGGCCATCCTCGTGGTGCCCTCTAGGTGAACCATAACACATGGCCATTGTTTGTCGACAGAGATCTCTTGGATCTTGTCATTGAAAAACTCCCTCTTTGCCTTCCTACACGCTCTCCTAAACACCATCCACCTCACCTTCCCCTTCCTCTCCTTGAACCTATACCTATCTAGCACCTCTTTGCACTCTCCATTCCACCATGGTTTGGACCGCGCTGTGATGCAGATCTCCTTGGCGTGTTTGTTCCATGCCTCATCGACGCGGGTCTTGAGTTCTTGGGTATATGACACAACATCCATAGATGAAGTGAGGGTGGGTATGGGTTGGTTAAGGAAAGTGGAGACATCTTCGATGAACTTGCATTCCTCCTTGGAGTCTTTAGTGATACCTAAGCGTTTAACAGTAGGCATGACCGGTTTGATTTTAATGTTGATATGTAATGGCGTATGGTTGGAGGTGAGCCATAGGTCATTCGCTATGGTGTGAGTGACCACATTGTCATTGTGAAACTGGGCAAAAATGAGGTCAATGACAGTTGGCTTCTTCCTTGCGTCAAAAGGGAAGTGAGTCGGGCCAGGGCTGACGGGGGGGACCTGTGGAGAGATAGGGAAGCCATGGTGTCAGTGAGATCATCTGCTTTGGCTACATTATAAGTTTGGTTAGGATCCCATGAAGGGGATTGTAAGTTGAAGTCACCTCCAGCAACTATGATATTGAGTTTCTCTAAACACTCAAGGTGGGTGTTAAAGAAAGTCTGTGAGACGCCTTCAGCGTCAAAATAGCAGTTAAGCGCATAGATGCGCGAAGGAGTAGAGAAGGAAATCAATTGAAAGTCAGTAGAAGAGATAATGTCAGTATGAATTCGAGGAAGAAGAGAAGATATAGAGTTCCTGACATATGTCAAGGTTCTTGGGTTGGGAATATTCGAGTGGATAGCAGTCCAGTCTTTATGGATAGGGAAACTGTGCAGCTCATCCCCTTCAGGGAGTTTAGTGGACGGTATGTTATGGATGTGGCGGTAAGGGGGTTCCTGTAAACACAGAACATGAACTTGGGATAAGTCCGGGGAGTTTAACAATGCCTCCGTCAGAGGCCAAGATCGTGCAACATTATGGAAATGAAAGTCTAGGTGAGAAAGAATCCAGTCCTTGATGGGTTTAGAGTCCTCACTACTCCCTTTTGGGGATTGGCAATCAGACTTTGTGTGGGTTTTGTCGTGCTTACGCATAGACAGTTTCAGTGTTGAAGTTGAGACGCATCCTGGCATCTCAAAGCTCTGCAGCTTTGCGCTGGTGCCATGCTTTGTTGTACCGGTTGCGGAAGAAAGAACATTTCTTGCTATCTGTGTTGTGCTCGCCATTGCAGTTCATGCAGCGGAAGTCTTGAAGGTGTGGGCACGGCATGCTGGGTGCAGTACTGGGGACCCACGTGGATTCGTCATTGTCCTTCCCTTTTGGTTGACAACACCATGCTAGTTGGTGGTGGAATTGCCATTTGTGTGGGCCACCACAGATGGGGCATTTGGGGTTGTGACAGTGGCAGGCGAAAGTGGTATGGCCCCAGCTTGAGCATTTAAGGCAGAAGGGGATGGCGGTATGTTGAGAAGCAGTGCGGAAGGTACACGTGCGGCCTTGGAAGTTGATAGTACAGTTGACCAGTAGACGAGCTCTGGTGCCACCTTGAGAATCCCAGAAGTCCATATAGAGGGCAGCAAGGGACAATTTGGGAGAAATTCTTGCGAACCGGGGTGTGCCCGTGAGTCCATCCAAGAATGGTACGATAGGAGACCTATAGAGAACGGCGGCTATGTTGTTTGAAGTGTTGACTGTGCCGTCTTCCTTGAAGTAGGGGAGGTTCTCTAACCTCACAAAGGATTTTGATTGAGGGAGTTGGGGTGTAACATCCTCAAATACCTCATTGGTGACGAGAGGAAGTTCCTTGCACATCCAGTTGCAGATAATGGTAAGGTCTTCGTCAGATGCTATGTTATTTGTATTGAACCATAGCATTTTGAGGGTCTTTCTCATGGAGTCCACCCTAAGCTGAGACTTGTGATGCGTCAGACCGTGATTGATGACTTCAACAATCTTGGGGTTGAAAGGGACCATCTCATTTCAGAAGAGAGGGGTAAATGGTACGAGGACATTCTTCCTTGAAGGACCTTGAGTTACAGCTGGCGTTGAGGGACGTGAGCGCAGATGGGAGGGGGGTTGAGGGGGAGGTGTCGGGCTGCTAGTCTGTTTGCCTCCGGATGGTGCTGATGTTATGGACCCAGGAACTCACGTCCTAGTTTCTGAGGGACAGAACCTTCTCAGAGTCATCTCTGGGCATACCTCCAACTATAGGCTCACACCTCTCCCCCCTATCTACGATTGCGACAAGCTTAATGCAGTGCTACAATGAGCTATGCATGCGGCTCCTTACCGCCATATAATCGGAGACGGTGAAGTCCTCAGCACATACCCAATGTGCTGGATGGCAGCCATTGAGAATGGATGGCGTCCCTATCCGGTCACAGACAATTGCATGACCTGGCGACATCCATACATGTTCTATGACGAGCAAGAACTTCCTCGAGTTCTTGCTGCGCTCATCGAGTCAGGAGAATATGGGCACCACTACCTGTCACAGCCTTGGCTGTTTGACAACTTGTCTGATGATTCTTCTGACTCCTCAGAAGATGTACCACTCTGTGCTATTGCCTCCTATTACCAGGAGATGTCCTCGGAGATCATTCCCTACAATCTCTCATCCTCATCCTCGTCCTCCTCGGCCTCCTCATCCTCCTCCACAGCGCCTACGCTTCAGGAGTCCTCCACGGGCTTCCCCACCTCGTCCGAATGTTCTACTGTCTCAGGTAACGATGACTTGGAGTAGATAGAACATTATAGTAGATCATGGACTATGATTTAGATACAGACTGACTCATTGGACGCTCTGTAGTGTACTAGTAGTTTCTCTTCCTCAATCGGTGACTTGGACAGACACTTATGACTCGTATATACAGTAGTACACAGATGGCCTCTGGACTTGCATAAATAGGCGTAGATTACAGGATCAAAAACTCCAAGTTTTTGATTCTCTTCTGTTGTAACTTAACTGTTACCCATCTAATCCAAGATTGGTCAATCTTAACTTCTAATCCTCTGAAGTTAAGGACCCATAGCTGCGACGATTCAACACTATCGGTTGCTAACTATACTTTGGTATTGTTACTTCGCCAATTCACCTATTAGCAGGCTGGTTAAGGATCTTGGTCCTTAATTAGCTAGGCGCCTCCTAACTTAAGTCTAGGAGCCCGCTGAACCATAACAGCTGAAGCAGCTTTGTCCCTATACGAAGGGGCCTTCTTCTGAGGTGTGGGGGTTGGAACATCAAGTCCCAGGTCATATCCACCAGTGCGGAGCATGGCGTAAAGCTCGTCTCATGTCTTGTCGGAGAACATGACACAAAGATCACTGAATTTCTCCATGACATGGAGTGGTACGTTAGGTGTGGGTTCAACTTTAGTCGCCTGAGCATAAGTCCTACCAGGCCCGCTGGAGGGAGGGGAAGGGGCAGCCGAGTGATCAAAATTGACTTTCTTCTTGCCAGGCTTGATGTTGTCCGATTTGTTTGGCCTGTTTTTTCCGGACTTTCCTCTCTGTTCCGGCATTTGGTGTCATGGTGCTCGCTTGCCACATGTTGCAACTATCTTCCACCTGTTGTCTCCACCGCTTGCCCTTCCACTTGTCTCCCCGCCGCTTGTTCCCCTTCCACCCATCACCCTTCTGCCCGTCACTGCATCCTTGGAGGTCTCTCCTTCCCTCTCTGGAACCCCCATGGCGACATCTTTACTTATTCTGATGGCCAGTGCCATGTCCTTGGCAAGCTGGTCATCTGCTTTCTCGTCAACCTCCATCTCCATTGTACCATTAGGAGAGGGGGTCTTTGGATGTTGTGGAGTAGGGTTGGGATTGCGATCCTTTCCCTTCTCTTTGGGTCTTGGTGTCGGCATTTGTGCCGGGGATGAGTTGATGGCGATTGGTCAACTGGGCGAGTTACCGAGTGCGTGCTGACAGATGATGGAGTTGACTTCTTTTTCGAAGTTCGGGTTTTCCTCCATAGTGTTGTCCACGTTGATGTGGACTGGGATCTGCTTGGGGTTGGTGGGTGGAGGAGAGTCTGTGTTGAGTGTAAACCCGTTTCCCCATCGTTGTTCAACTGCGGCTGCTAAGTTGTATTTGTTGGCCCATTTCTTAAAGATTCTCGAGCAGAGGTTGCAAGCCCCCAGTACTTGGTTGGTGCGGGTAGGGATGTCTGTTATGGTTCACCTAGAAGGCACCACAAGGATGGCTGCTAGGCTAGTCAACACTGAAGGATCACTTCAACAATCACCTTCGGCTGACAACACTAGTTGTCCTGGAGTACTGAACAGAGACTGATATCTTCTGCTGTTGACAAACAGAAGAACACTAAGTTCACTCGAGGGAATACAACAACAGAGTTATATTTGAGAGAGAGAGGGAGAGGACAAGAGTAAAGAGGGAGACAAACAAAAGGTTGAAGCTGAAGCTTCAACTACAGAACAGTCCATTATTTATACAATTCGAGATACTTCTATCTTTACTATTTTGTCCATTGCTAACTAGGAGGAGACACTGCTAACGGGATCGGAAGGGATGTCGGAATGAGGTGGCGTTCCAGGAATGGAAGCTTGTTGTGAAATGAAAGACGACAGATCTACAGAATCCATACTGTCGGAGTTCTCTTGATCCGAAGGCAATGACGAGGTGGAGAAGTGGCTGATACTAAGATCAACAGGGGAGTCGGTCCGGCGGAGGTCATAGGGTTGGCCCATCAGGTATGGGTGAGTGAAGGATGTATCTCCGATGATCTGCCTCCATCCATAGTTGTTGGATCCAGTGAGTGCGGGCCGAGCAATCGTAGTCTTGTAGAGTCCGTGCCAATAGATATGGATGAATGGTGAATTATCCCATACCTGGCAAAGGTGGTGGTTGAGGTACTGGGACTCGTACTGAGGGGGCAGAGGGGTTCCGTGTGGAGAGGTAGATTGGCCCGGTACTTCTTCGTAGTCCGGAATGTTGAGTAGTTCGAGGCACCACTTGTATAGCCAGTGTAAGGGGTTTGTCGTCGAGACCATAACAATGTCTCCGACTTGTTCATTGCAGACCACTTTGAATAGTTTGAACAGCTTATCTCCCAGGGCTGATCACTTGAGGTCCAGTCTCTTATTGACTGTGTGCATGAACCAAAGAGTGATAGCCTCAATGGTGTACTCCATTGACCTGACGTCTCCTACACTGACGTTCTCCTCGTTTGTGAACCATCCAAGACCCTCAGCTACGAGTTTCTCAATGTGTGACGGAGTGGACCCTAGATTAGGGTTAGGGTTTGCTTCAGGGTTGGCCTGAGGGGTAGTGGGGGCATGTTCACCATGAGGCAGGAGGGAGGGGAGAGTGGCGGCAATGTCATCAGCCCAGCTGAGGACATTGGCACTTGGGGGAAGCTGTTGGGCTTGGTGGTGTGCAGCATATTGTTGTGCTGGAGTGAGGAGGGGCGCCGGTTGGGCAGGTTGACATTGACTCGAACGTCAGCCATCATCTTAGTGGTGTGATTTGAATTGTCAGAGTTAACGGATCCAGAGGGGGACACCACAGAGTTGTTGTCATCGTTGAGGTTGATACAGGAAGCTTTCCTTGTAATGGATTGAGTAGGAGATGATGGGTCTCTTCCTCTCTTGGATCCAATAGAAGGGGTCGGCGATGCTGGTTTGAACGGGCCTTCAGAGGCCGCGCGAGGTAGATGTACAGCAAAACCAGTGCCGGTCTGGTTTTGCATGACGGGTTGGGTTGTTTGGGGAGAAATGTACCAGCCAGGTTCGCTGTCCGGGATTTCTTCCAGCAATGATTCTTGGGAACCTCCTCGCCTACTGGAGATACCCAAGGAGCTACTAATCCTCCTAAGACTGTGGCCTGCTCTCTTACAGATGCTGTCGGCCTTCATAACACAATAGAATTCGCAATGTACTCGTAGTGTAGACCGTTCTCGAAGGTGATGATGACGGTTACTGGAAAAGGAAGGTGGGTTGTCCTTCTTTCAACTTTCAAGCCTTCAGCTAAGAATGTGCCAAGCAAAAGGAGCCATGATACAAACTTGGGAACATAGTAGGCTGGCCAAATGCGGCTAATCTTCTTTTTCCCGTTCACATGATGCTGCACAACAACTGTACCTCGACCCATAATGGGGAGCTTTTCAGACGCTGTAGTCACGAATCCATAATTGACCGATTGGTCTAATTGTGTGAAGTCATCTAAATATGGCATGAAGTGCTGTGAGGCACCAGAATCTAACAGCCATAGAGCATCTGTCCCGTTTCCATAGGATGCTTCCATTGCAGTGCAGTCTATGCACAATGCAATCTCACATTTCACAATTTCAGGGACTATACTCAACACAGGGGAACTAATTTCATGTTTGGCCATTAAGGCCAGCGGAGAAGTACATGCATCATATTCTACATAGTTCATAAAGTCCAATATCTCTGATATCACACTCTGGCGCTCTAGCTGCACATGGGCAGAGGAGAAGGCATGCATTCGCCCAGACTGAGAACATATGTTAGAAGAGCTACCTGATTTGGAAATGGGTGGTACGTACGTGTAAGAGTCACTCCCATATGGAGTACCCAGCAAGACAGTGTCATCCTCAAGCTCCATGGGAGTGATGAGGGGTGAAGGAGGACAAGGGGATGTCGACTGCCAGAAGGCAGTGTTGAACCCATCCTGGGGAGGTGAGGTATCTCTCTTGAGCCTCTGTCCCATCCTCTTGGCATAGCGCTTCACAGCACAACGCTTTGCCTGCTGATAGGCCATTTTTTTTCGCAGATGCCCTTCAGGCAGCATCTCCCATGCAGAGTTGGTTGTGGCAAACACAGCCGGAGAGGATTTGGCCTCGCTCATTCAAGTGAGAAGGGTACGAGTTGAAGGGGGAGTGGAGTGTTCAGCAATCATGGCAAAAGCTGAAGAAGAGATGGTTGTGGCATTTGCAACCGGGGCAATTGAACTATGTCCTGGCTGGACAAAAGGGTTGGCACTGCTGCTGGTGATGGCAGGTGCGCCCAAGCTGGTTGCTGCTGCTGCAGTGATCACAGCCTTCTTCTTTTGGCCTCCGCAGCAGCCATGCTTCTTCTGATTTTCCTGACCAGACTGGTTATTCTGGGGAGGGGGCTGCTGGTTCTGCTACTGCTGGGGTTGTGCTGGGGGGCACGGATTGTTGTTCCCCTGCTGCTGCGAATGCGGCTGCCCTTGCTGTTGGCGGCCTCCTCCAGAATTATTGTTATTACTGCCACATTGGTGGTTCCAGTTGGGGTTTTGTCCGTGATTACAGACCCCTGAGAAGCGGGCAGCATGAGCCTGTGCTTGTTGCATGTTGTCATATGCCTGATGGACGGTGGTGGCAATGATCCCTATGTTGAGGGAGAGATGTTATATTCCCTTGGGGCAATCATGTACTATAATCCCACTCCATTCCTATCACTGCCCCGCTTGTCATGGACCTGCCACCTCTCCACTACTTCTCTACCTGTGACTTAACCATTGTTTACTCAGCCGCTGTTATAGACACTCCAGTAGGGATACACCAGTAGTATATATACACTTAGATACTCCAGTGTATTCCTTACACTTTACCAACTTGTTGATTCCCCTTCTCACCTCTCTCATTGCCCTCAAGTCTTCATCACTTGTTGCAACCTGAGTTGATGTCACAACCCAATCCGACCGACGCTGCCCCAACCCGACGCTGCCCCAATGCCCATACCTGCTGACTTCTTGTTCTCGTTCTCCGACACTCAACCGACATTGGTTCCTTCGTGGTACCAGTTGCCTTGGGGTAACTGGCTGCTAACCCACAGTCGCTTGGTGACCAATGCATTGTGGGGCAAATCTCTGGCTGTCGGCCGACCTGTCCCATTTCTGTTGTGTCTCACTCTGTCTGTAGTTTCTCTGTCCTATTTCATATTCTTTTATTCTCCTATTTTCCATTGGATACTTGTCCTCCTATCGCATACGTGTTCCTGACCCCTAGACCTTGCTCCTCGTTGCGTGCCCTAGTATCCACCTTGTCTGTTTCTCCCATTCATCCTTCTTATCCTTTGTTTCTCCGTTTCTCCAATTCCTTTGAGTATATAAACCCTCTGTCCTCTACCTTGTACCTCAGTCTGAATATCAACTTAGTCTCCCCTCGTAACTCTGTCCCGTCTTAAGTTGCTCTGGCACACTCCTTCTTCTTTGCCTGTCCAAAATCCGGACCACGACAGCAGAGACGGCGCAGCACATAAGCTGAAGCCAAGGTCCAACTCTGCTGACGTTCGACCGACCTGATCAGCCGACGGTCTGACTTAGTCTGTTCACATACTTAACAGTTGACTACTTAGGAAGGTTGTAACACTGAGGTCTCTATTGACCGAAGCTAATCCTTAATTCACACTAAACAGGTCACTCAATAAATTACTTATATATGACTTATTGCTAGATGAACTGGCAAGATTTGCTTGCCCCACATGTCTGCTAGCGAGGGGTATTTATACATTGCAAGACTAACTAGATTACAAATAAAGAAATAGTAAAATATTGGATTATTGGACTGTCAGACTGTCACTAACTACCCTATAACCTGGGTTGGGGGTTCGCTAGGCCAATCAGAAGTCTATCTAATTACTCCTGATGTAGCTGGTCCTTCCAATACCTGTCTTGGTTCAATTCTGGGGGGAGTTAGCTAGTGTGTTATGGACCCAGGAACCCACGTCCTGGTTCCTGAGGGACAGAACCTCCTCAGAGTCATCTCTGGACATACCTCTGATTATAGGCTCACTCCACTTCCCCTGGTCTACAACAATGACAAGCTGAATGCAGTTCTACAATGAGCTATGCATGCAGCTCCTTACTGCCACATAATCAGAGACAGTGAAGTCCTTAGCATGTACCCAATGTGCTGGATGGCAGCCATTGAGAATGGATGGTGCCCCTATTTGGTTACAGATAATTGCATGACCTGGCGACATCCCTACATGTTCTATGACGAGCAGGAACTTCCACAAGTTCTTGCTGTGCTCATTGAGTCAGGAGAATATGGGCACCACTACCTGTCACAGCCTTGGCTGTTCAATGACTTGTCTGATGCTTCTTCTGACTCCTCAGAAGATGTTCCACTCCATGCTATTGCCTCCTATTATCAGGAGATGTCCTCAGAGATCGTTCCCTACAATCTCTCATCCTCATCTTTGTCCTCCTTGGCCTCCTTGTCTTCCTCCGCAGCACCTATGCCTCAGGAGTCCTCCATGGGCTTCCCTACCTCGTCCAAACGTTCTACTATCTCAGGTAATGATGACTCAGAGTAGATAGAATGTTATAGTAGATCATGGACTATGATTTAGATACAGACTGACTCATTGGACGCTCTGTAGTGTACTAGTAGTTTCTCTTCTTCGATCAGTGACTCAGACAGACCTTTATGACTTGTAGATACACTAGTACACAAACGGCCTTTGGACTTGTATAAATAGGTGTAGATTACAGGATCAAAAACTCCAAGTTTTTGATTCTCTTCTGTTGTAACTTAACTGTTACCTGTCTAATTCAAGATTGGTCGACTTTAACTTCTAACCCTCTGAAGTTAAGGACTCATAACCGCAACATTTCAATGTTATCAGTTGCTTACTATACTTTGGTATCGTAACTTCACCAATTCACCTATTAGCAGGCTGGTTAAGGATTTTGATCCTTAATTAGCTAGGCACCTCCTAACTTAGGTCTAGGAGCCCGCTGAACCATAACACTACCTTACTTCAAAGACGACGGCACGGTCAACACCTCAAATGACATTGCCACAGTCTTATACCAATTTCCCATCACCTCATTCTTGGACAGACTTGCGGGCATGCCCCGGTTCGCAAGAATCTCACCTCACTCTTCCCTGGCAGCCCTGTACATGGACTTCTGGGACTCCCAAGGTGGCGCTCAAGCCTGCCTCCTAATCAACTGCACCATCAACTTCCAAGGTCGAACATGCACTTTCTGTACTGCATCCCAACACACCGCAGTCTCTTTCTGCCTCAAATGCTCAATGTGGGGTCACACCACATTTGCTTGTCAAAGATGTAACCCGTGATGCCCTATATGTGGGGGGCTGCACAAATGAAAATTCCACCATCAACTAGCATGGTGCTGCCAACCCAAAGGTAAAGATGATGATGAGTCTACCTGGGTCCCAGGCACAGCTGCAGGCATGCTGTGTCCACACCTCCAGGACTTCCGTTGCCTCAACTGCAATGGCAAACACAATACAGACAGTGAGAAATGCTCCTTCTTCAGGAATTGCTATAACAAACAATGGCACCAACATAAGGCAATAGACCTTTGAGATGCTAAAATGCATCTCAATTTCAACACTGAGACCATCTATGCATAAGCACACCAACACCAAAGCAAAGTCTGACCACCAATCCCTGAAAGGGAGTAGCAAGGACTCTAAACAGATCAAGGATTGGTATCTCTCTCATCTTTCTTTTCAATTCCATAATGTTGCCCGTTTGTGGCCTCTAACAGAGGCACTTCTGAATTCACCTGACTTATCTCACATTCATGTTTTATGCCTACAAGAACCTCCCTTTCAACACGTTCACAACATGCCATCTACTGAACTTCCTGACAGGAAGGAGATGCATGGTTTTCCTATTCATAAAGACTGGATAGCCATTCACTCTAACATTCCAAACCCCAGGACACTCACATATGTGAGATTGTCTCTATCCTCACTCTTGCCATGCGTTCATCCAGACATTCTTTCTTCAACTGATTTCCAGCTAATTTCCTTTTCTATTCCAACGTGTGTTTACATGCTCAACTGCTACTTTAACACCAAAGGTGCCTTTCAGAACTACTTTAATGCTCATTTGGAGCGCTTAGCCAAGCTCAACATAATTGTTGCTGGAGGCAACTTCAATCTACGGTCCCCTACATGGGACCCTAATCAAACACATAATGTAGCATGCGTGGATGATCTCATCAACGCCATGTCATCACTCACTCTACATAGGTCTCCGCCATCCAACCTGGGCCCTACCCACTTCCCATTCAACTCCAGAAAGAAACCCACTGTCATCAACCTGGTCTTCACTCAATTTCATCATGACAACACCGTCCTGCACACCATATCCAACAAACTCCACCTCACATCTGATCACACTCCCCTGTGGATTAAAGTCAAAATCAAGCCTGTCATGCCGACCATAAAGTGAATTGGCATATCAAAAGAATCCAAGGAGGAAGGTAAATTCCTCGAAGACATAGCGACATTCCTCAACAAACCCACACCTGACCTCACCACGCCCAATGCAGTGTCGGAATTCTCCCAACGCCTCAAAACCTCAGTCACAGAGGCATGGAACAAACACACCAAGGAAATCCACATTACAGCAAAATTGAAACCCTGGTGGAACAGCGAGTGCAAGGAAGCATTGGACAGATTTAAAGAAAGGAAGGGCAAGATGAGGTGGATGGTGTTTAGGAGAGCGTGTAGGAAGGTGAAGAGGGAGTTTTTCAATGACAAGATCCAGGAGATCTCTGTGTCACAGATTTGGCAGGATACATTGTTTACGTTATATCTCGCCGAATACTGGGCCGTTTACCTCGTACTTAGTATCGTTGGAAGGTCCTTGTCCGTCGCATTCTGACGATACCCGGGACGTCGCGGGGCGTGCATCCGTTCAGGAGCTACGCGCCGATCATTATTATCTATGTCATGTGTTGATTATCTGTGCCATCTGTAGTTTATCACTCCTCATCATTCGGGAGGGTTCTGGAATGATCAGTAAGATAAGATCTTTATTCATGTTGTCATATGGTGTCATTGTTAACAATCAGTAAGGGTTTTATGCCATTGGCTAGGAGATATTAGTTTCTCCATGTAATTAGTAAGGACTAGAGTTCCTGGGGTCATCTGGTAGTGTCCCAGGTCCTAGCCCTCTGTGTATATAAACTAGCTGTCTGGCATCTGTTGCAACCTTCCTAAGTGTTCAACTCAGGTTGCAACAAGTGATGAAGACTTGAGGGCAATGAGAGAGAAGAGAAGGGGAATCAACTAGTTGGTAAAGTGTAAGGAATACAGCAGAGTATCTAGGTGTATATATACTAACAGTGTATTCCTACTGGAGAGTCTGTGTTATGGTTCACCTAGAGGGCACCACGAGGATGGCTGCTAGGCTAGTCAACACTGAAGGATCACTTCAACAATCACCTTCGGCTGACAACACTAGTTGTCCTGGAGTACTGAACAGAGACTGATATCTTCTGCTGTTGACAGGCAGAAGAACGCTAAGTTCACTCAAGGGAATACAACAACAAGTTATATTCGAGAGAGAGAGAGAGAGGACAAGAGTAGAGGGGTAGGTAACAAAAGGATAAATGAAAGGTTGAAGCTGAAGCTTCAACTACAGAACAGTCTGTTATTTATACATTTCGAGATACTTCTAACTTTACTATTTTGTCCATTGCTAATTAGGAGGAGACACTGCTGACAGGATTGGAAGGGATGTCAGAACGAGATGGCATTCTGGGAATGGAAGCTTGTTGTGAAATGGAAGACGACATCCATACTGTCGGAGTTCTCTTGATCCGAAGGCAATGACGAGGTGGAGAAGTGGCTGATACTAAGATCAACAGGGGAGTCGGTCCGGCGGAGGTCGTAGGGTCGGCCCATCAGGTATGGGTGAGTGAAGGATGTATCTCCGATGATCTGCCTCCATCCATAGTTGTTGGATCCAGTGAGTGCGGGCCGAGCAATAGTTGTCTCGTAGAGTCCGTGCTGATAGATATGTATGAACGGTGAATTATCCCATACCTGGCAAAGGTGGTGGTTGAGGTACTGGGACTCGTACTGAGGGGGCAGAGGGGTTCCATGTGGAGAGGTAGATTGGCCCAGTACTTCTTTGTAGTCCGGAATGTTGAGTAGTTTGAGGCGCCACTTGTATAGCCAGTGTAAGGGGTTTGTTGTCGAGACCATAACAGTCTGTAACGGCAGCTGAGTAATTGGTGACATAGTAGCTGAGTAAACAATGGGGGATCGCAGATAGAGAAGTGGTGGAAAGAAGACAGGTCCATGACAAGCGGGGCGCTGATAGGAATGGATGGCTATTATGATACACAATTGCCCCAAGGGAATATAACATTACCCCCTTTTTATGCTCTGTGACCATACAGTTACCCTACAATGAATCACGCCAGGTCTTTCTTGGTAGGTCCTGCGTAGAACTTGTCGTCAGCCGTGCTGTGTGCAATGAATAGCTTGGCATGGTCCGGTCCTCCTGTGAACATGGCAATCTTGATGCCTTTCATGGTGCCCCAGGTATTGGGCTTGTTGATGAGTAGAGTGGCGAGGATGTGGTCAATATATTGCTTGTCAAGTTCTCTGTTGTTGAGGAGTGTGGTGAACGTGCTGGGGAACTCCCATTCCCTGACTTTCTTTGGGCCTACTCGTTTGGGTGCTGTCAGGAAGGAAAGCATATTCTTGACTTCCAGGGTGATGGCCGGATGTGTTTGGTTTCTTCTTTGTCCTCTTTTTCCTCTTTATCCGTCCTTCCTGTCCTCCTGGTTTTCCTGCTTTCTAGGGGATACAGGTCTGTGCCCATGAGGAGTTGTGCTAACTTGACCGCTCCTTCTTCCTTGTTGTTTCTGTCATAGTGTACAAGGACTAGTACCTCCGATAGGATAGAGCATAATGACAGCAGTTTTCCTCCAATGTCTGCGTCTATGAAGTCTTCCAGATCTACTTGTATGTCTTCTACATGGTTGATGGCTTGGTTATGTCTCCTTTGTCCTCTGGTTGCTGTTTGGATTTGTGGTGCAATCGCTGTTAGGACTAGTTGTGCGTCTTTCATTGAGGCCTTGGCTGCGGATACTGCTTTTTGTATGTTGGATATGTTGTTGACACAGCTCAGCATCTCATCAATAGATGCACCTTTCCTGTGCTCGGTGATCATTTGGGTGACCGACAAAGTGACCTCGTCCATGGTGACGTCTTGAGTGATAGAGTTGTGGGCTTGTGGCTCCTCAGTGTTGAGGAGGGAGGCGACAGATTGGCGGTTCTCGGTGGTAGACATGGTTCAAAGGGTGCAGTTGATGATTAGTCTTGGAGATTTCTGCCCCCCTTTTATAGGTTTTCCTTGCTCTGCAAGGGACTTCCTGTATGACTCCAGTACCTCCTGTGCATTTCCTAACAAGGATGTGGGTATCCATGAGTCATGTTCGTCTCCATACCCTTTCCAGTGTACTAGGTATTGCATTCCTCTGCCCCTTTTGTGTTCTCCTTGGATCTCTTCTACCTCGTATTCTTCTTCTTCTCCAATTAGCATTGGTGGTGGCGGTGGTGGTATTTCTTGTCCCGTGTAGGTCGGTGCTTGGTGTGGTGTTAACAGCAATTCATTGAAGACATTGTGTATGATCCAGTCTTCTGGCAGCTTCAGGCAGTAAGCTGACACTCCAACCTGTTTGGTGATTTGGAATGGTCCATATCTTCGGTTGTTTAGCTTCCCCATGGGTCTGTTGGTCTTGATGTTTGTCCCTTCAAGCCACACCCATTGTCCTATAGATAGTTCGTGTTTCTTGCCTTGTCTACCATCATGGTTTTGTTTTGTTTCATCTCCTTTTGCTGTCAGATGTTCCGATACTTCCTTCCTGATCACATTTAGGTCTCAGATAAATTCTTCTACCACAGGTGTTTCAGAGTCTGTGGTCAGGTTTTCTTTCCAAGGATGTCTTCCATAATTGATGTAGAATGGAGAATGTCCTGTGGCGCTGTGCTGTTTGTCGTTGTACTGGAACTCTGCTGCTGCTAGCCAGTCTGCCCAGTTGCTCTGTCGATAGTTCACGTAGTGTCGTAGGAATGCCTTGACTTCCTGGATGATGTGTTCTGTTTGTCTGTCCATCTGAGGGTGGTATGCCGTGGACAGTCTTCTGTTAGTTCCTAGGGCCTTGCATAAGTTTTCCATAAACTTTGCCGTGAACTGCGGTCCTCTGTCACTAATGATTACATTTGGGATGCCGTGTAGTTTCCAAATGTGATCCCTGTATAGCTCTGCTAGCCCCTTGAAGCTTAGGGCAGTCATAGTTGCGATGAGTTGGATCATTTTGGAGAATCTGTCAACTACTACCTGTTAAGTATGAGAACAGACTAAGTCAGACCGTCAGCTGATTGGGTCGGTCGAACATCAGCAGAGTCGGACTGTAGCTTCAGCTTATGTGCTGCGCCATCCCTGCTGTCGTGGTCCGGATTTCGGACAGGCAAAGAAGAAGGAGTGCGCCAGAGCGACTTAAGACGGGACAGAGTATGAGGGGAGACTAAGTTGATATTCAGACTGAGGTACAAGGTAGAGGACAGAGGGTTTATATACTCAAAGGAATTGGAGAAATGGAGAAACAAAGGATAAGAAGGATGAATGGGAGAAACAGACAAGGTGGATACTAGGGCACACAATGAGGAGCAAGGTCTAGGGGTCAGGAACACGTACGCGATAGGAGGACAAGTATCCAATGGAAAATAGGAGAATAAAAGAATATGAAATAGGACAGAGAAACTACAGACAGAGTGAGACACAACAGAAATGGGACAGGTTGGCCAACAGTCGGAGATTTGCCCCACAATGCATTGGTTGCCAAGCGACTGTGGGTTAGCAGCCAGTTACCCCAAGGCAACTGGTACCACGAAGGAACCAATGTTGGTCAAGTGTTGAAGAACGAGAACAAGAAGTCGGTGGGTATAGGCGTCGGGGCAGCGTCGGTCAGATCGGGTCATGACAGTATTCCCCCCTTAAGGTCGAAGTCCTACGAGACCGTGGGAAGATCAGCAATTTCAAACTCTGCTCGAAAAATAATAATGTGAAAATTTTTGCTTCTGACTTCTTCATCAACCCTTACCACTATCCTCAGCGCCTATCAACAAATCACAAGAACTTGTCATGGCCAAAGATACCAAGCGCTGAATGGGAGAGTCGGTCGCCGACTGGAAGAATCGGCTGGCTCGCCAGTGCAGGGAGAGAGAAGAACATGAGGCGTTGGAACAGCGGAGGGCTGAGGAGGAGGAGGCCAAGGCCTTGGCACAGGCAGAGAGGGAGGAAGAAGAGGAACGAAGGTGAGAGGAGGAGGAAAGGTGACGGGAGGAGGAACGGCGTAGGCAGGAGGAGGAGAAGAAGAGGGCAAGGGAGCAGAGGTTGGCGGCGACGGCAGCAAAGAAACAAGAGCAGCAGCTCACTGCTGAGGAAGAGTGGGGACGCGAGCGTTGGAGGCAGGAGGAGATGAGGGCAGGGCCCTCGACTCAGTCAACGTTGGGTTCGAGGCTGCTCAAGAGGATTCGTTGGGTGCCGTTGACCAACGAGGAGGTGCAGATTGTCAGTGGGCCCGAAGCTGACGCTGAAGGAGAGGATGCTGGGCCCCCTGTTTCCCAGAGGGACTTCAAGGGTGGCCCAGGTAGGGAGTGTCATCGCTGCCTGGAGACGGGTTGGGCTTGTATCTGATACTGTGGGCCCAAAGCAAGGTACATGTCGGTCAAATCAGTCATGTGTTGGTGCTGACTTCGTGGCAGGGTTTGGTCCTGCAACCAATGCCACCAAGATGGCAAAGGTTGCTTTCTTGCAACCAGGGAGGAGCAGGCGGCGAGGACGGATCGGCCGATGAGGGAGGATCGGCCGACATCGGGTCGGGCTGTCCCCACTAGCAATAGGAGCACGGAGCTCCTGAGGGAGGCGAGGGAGACGAATGATCTCCTTTGTGAGATCAGTGACCATATGGGTCACTTCATCGAGGTCAGCAGGGAGAACGGGAACACGATTCGGCATTGCCTGGGTTGGATGAGGATGCAGGACTACCACCTGCAGGAGGTCCAGCAGGACATTAATGCCATCTGGCAACTGCTGGCCTCCATCAAGGAATTCAAATTGGGCAAGTTGATCAGGTCGGTTGACACGGAGGACGGGGATGATGAGGACAAGGACAAAGACAATGAGGACAATGATGAAGAAGATGCTGGCGATGACGATGCGGTCAAGGCAGGGGTCGGATTGGGTGGGGTTGGGGCTGGGGTCGCGTCGGGCGAGGTCGGGGCCAACGGGGGCATTGAGGAGCTGGCAAAGGAAGGAGAAGGAGAAGGAAGTGGAGAAGGTGAGGAGGGTGTCGAGCGGGTGGTCGAGTGATTGTTGGGGCCAACTCCTCCTCGGTTTTCTTGAGAATTTTTTGTTGTATATAGAAAAATGTATGGACTTCTTGGGAAAACAGTGAGAATGAGATAATCATAAGGCAGACAAGGGACCAGGCTTAGCAGGATAAGCAGCATGAAAAGAAGCGACTAAGTCCAATGCATGAGTGAGCTCAGTTGCAGGGAGCCACAAAGATTCTTCGTCAGTATCTTCATAACCCAACCAGATGACCTTGTAGAGAAGCGAACAGCGCCAACATCGGTCAATCTTGGAGTCAACAATTTGGGCAATCTCATACTCCGGTTCACCATCAATCTCGACTGGAGGTGGAGGTGATTCAGAGCGGTCGGGGAATGGATTTGGAAGGGATGGCTCAAGCATAGAGATGTGGAAGACAGGATGAACTGCACACATGGAGTCGGGAAGTCAGAGTGTGAACGAGTGGAAACCTGGTTGAGCGATAATCTCATAAGGACCAAAGTACTTCTCTGATAGCTTCTTGGATGGTCATGTAGTTCGGAAGAACTGAGCCTTCACAAAGACCTTCTGTCCAATCTGGAAGTCGGGGGCTGGCAATCTTTGACTGTCAGCCAATTGCTTGTAGCGTACTTGGGCTGAGGCGATCTCCAACTTGAGCATTGTGTGGAGCTCGTCAAGGTCGATAGCAAATTGTTGGGCACTTTCAGAGGCGACGTCTTGTTCGGGGTGGACCATAAGACTAGGATGGTAACCCTTATTAGTGAAGAATAGGGAGACACCAGTAGTAGCACTAGGAGCGTTGTTGTACACAAACTCAGCTAGTGGTAACAGCTCAGACCAGTTGTCCTGCTGGTAGTTGCAGTAGACCCGAAGGTATTGCTCCAGCGTTTGGTTTGTATGTTCCATCTGTCTGTCACCTTCAGGGTGATAACCGGAGGTGAAGTGCAGTCGCATGTTGAGTGTCTCTCCCAGGGAACGGAAGAAGTGAGAGACGAATTCGGAACCGCGGTCAGAGGTGACATGAGATGGAACACCATGCTTGGAGAACACATGAATGACAAAGAGTTGGGTGAGATTGGCTGAGGTGATGGTGTCAAAGGTAGGAATGAAGATTGCTTGTTTCGAGAGTCGGTCAATGATGACCAGGATAGTGTCAAAGGAAGATGATTTTGGAAGCTTTTCAATGAAGTCAAGAGAGATAGAGTTCCAGGGTCGTTTGGGGATGGGGAGCTGCTTGAGGGTACTGTATGGTCTGTGGTGCTGCGACTTAGATTGCATACAGATAACACACGACTTACAGAAGTCCTTCACCATGGTCCAAAGGTCGGGCCAGGTGTATTCTCGTCGGACCAGTTCTAACGTCTTGTTCTGGCCAAAATGGCCGGCAAGGATGTGATCGTGTTTGTACTGGAGGATGCGAAGTCGGAGATTGTCGGTGTTGGGGATGTAGATGCAGTCATCTAGTCGGAGGAAGCCAGCGGTGTCGGTCAACCATTGGCCCTCGGGTTTAGCGAGGTGAGTTGCTGCTGTTGGGTCGGACGACAGACCAGCAAGAATGTTGGAATGCAGCTTTTTGAGGTCAATGATGGTGGCTGCGCAGAGGGTAGGGGCATGAAGATATGTTGCTCAGACAGAGGCTGCAAGTTGCTCGTTAGTGAAGACTGGTTGGAAATTGTGAGGGTTAACCGAAGCATAGCCATTATTCCCCCCTTTAGGATAGACGTCCCATCGTCTAGTGAGAGCGTTGGGCTTGGTACCAAGTCAGCCGGGTCGGAAATGAATGACCAGATTGAACTGAGACAAAAACTCCAACCATTGCGCTTGTCGGCGCGTAAGAATCTTGGTGGTGGTGAAATACTCCAAGTTCTTGTGGTCGGTTACGACATCAATAGCAAGGGGAGCCCCTTCAAGGTAATGTTGCCAGATGCGGAAAGCTTCAAAGATGGCAAGGAGCTCCTTGTCGTGCGTGTCATAGTTCGATTTGGCAGAGTTAAAGGTATGGGAGTGGAAGGCAATGGGGTGAACTTGGCCATCTTCAGCAATGATGGAGAGGATACCAGCAAGTGCGTAGTCAGAGGCATCGGTTTTGACAATGATTTGAGCATCGGGGACCCAATGGGTGAGGCAAGGTGCAGTGGTGAAGGCCTTCTTGAGGTTGTTGAACGAATCACAACATTTGTTGGTGAAGTTCCACTTTGCTGATTTTCGGGTGAGTTGGGTGAGTGGGATGACGATGTTGGAGTAGTCGTAGATGAATCGTCAGTAGAAGTTTGCAAACCCTAAGAAGGACTGAATATCCTTCACTTTCTTCAGCTCGGGCCAATCCTGAATGATCGGGATTTTGTCGTTGGCCATGCGGAGACCTTCTGGGGAAAGAACATAGCCCAGATACTCGACTGAATCAGAGTGAAACTCACACTTATCGGCATGGGCATAAAGCCCATGTTTACGCAGATGACGGAGTACTTCTTGAACTTGCTTTCGGTGGGAGTCGAGGTCGTCGGAGTAAATGAGTATGTCATTGAGGTATACTGTGATACAGACATCTAAGAGATCCTTGAAGATGTTGTTCATGAATCACTGGAAGGACGCAGGGGTGTTGGTAAGACCGAAGGGCATGACCATCCATTCAAAGGAGCCATAGCGAGTGCGGAAAGCAGTCTTCCATTCATCTCCTTCAGCAATTTGGACAAGATGATAGGCATGTCGGAGGTCGATCTTGGTATACAGTCGGGCTTTTCGGGGAGAGTTGAGAAGGTTGGAGATCAGGGAAAGGGGATAGCGGTCTTTCTTCATGATACAATTGAGACCACAGAAGTCAACACAGAGTCAAAGAGATCCATCCTTCTTCTTGACGAAGAGGATGGGAGCACCATGAGGGGAGTTGGAGGGTTGAATGAAACCAATAGACAGATGCTCATCAATGAACTCCCTGAGAGCTTGGAGTTCCACCTGTGACAGTGAATAGATAGGACTGACTGGAGGTTTGGTCCCCTCGTCAAGGTTGATTTTGAGGTCGTACGGTCGATGGGGAGCAAGACTGTCAGCACGTGTTTTACTGAAGACATTGGCATACTTGTGATATTCTTCGGGGACAGTCGACAAGTCAATTGTCTCGTCGGTCGCTTTTGCAGAACCGGCTGAAGTGGAGAGAGAGCTAGCAGAGAGGCGGAAATTTACTGATCCAGCAAGATGGGAAGCACAAATGAACACAGGAGCGTTGATCAAGGATATGTGCGGCTTTGATACCGGAGTAGGGGAATTGTTGGCGAAGTCGGAGCGGTCAGGATCAACCATCAGAGATGTCGGGGGAGTCGATGCAGAATCGGGGTTGGCAGCCAGAACAGGAGAGACAGGAGACTCAAGCAAGAGTGGTTGGAATGTGATATGGCCCAAAACCCAGTCAATCGACGGATTGTAGCAGGTGAGCCAGTTGTAGCCTAAAACCATAGAGCAAGAGGAATCGAGTCGGGTGACATAGAAGTCCAGAACCATTGATTTGCCAGTATCAAAAATGATTGGGAGAGCTACGGATTCAGTAATATACGCATTAGAAGTACCATCGAAGAGACGGAGCTCAATCGGAGAAGGAATCGGAGAAGTCGGAAGAGAATGAGTACGGACGAAAGTTGAATCAATAAAACAGTGTGTAGAGCCGGAGTCAACAAGGGCATGAAAAGGCAGTGGAGCAAGGTGATTGGAATTTAAAACAAGGGAAGACGTTAAAGAAACATGAAAAGAGTTCAGGTTGGAAAGAGTGGACGCATTGAGATGACAACTCTCTGTCGCACAGACAAGTTCAATGCGATCCCCAGTCTGTGCAGAGTCCTGGAGACCGCATGCTATTTTCCCGAGCCCTTGTCGGGGTTCGAGTCAGTCGCATCGGCCCTACGGCCACCAACCTTAGCAGCAGCTGCCTGCTTCTTCTGACACTTGCTCACCTTGTGTCCTGTGTTCCCACAGAACAGACAAAGGTTGCTGTCAATTCATCGTTGACGTTCAGCAGTGGTGAGTTTGCCATCCTTCCCAAGCTTGTTGGACAAGTTGGGTTTTGGTGGCGAAGGCTTCGAGTCGGAGGAAGGGAGAGGCTTTGAGGGAGTGTTCGGCTTGCCGTTCTTAGAGTTGTTGCTGTTACCCTTGGTCTTCTGGATACTGTTGTAGGAAGGCGGTGTCAATGTTTTTGCAGGAGGGTTGCTAGTGGTAGTGGTGTTGCCATTTCCACGTCGTTGGTAATTAGCAACAGCCGATTCAGTTGCCTGTTGGGACCGCTGTTGCTCGCGTTGATGTTCCCAGTAACGTTTGTCGAACTTGATGGCATGTTATGGACCCAGGGACTCACGTCCTAGTTCCTGAGGGCCAGAACCTTCTCAGAGTTATCTCTGGGCACACCTCCGATTATAGGCTCACGCCTCTTCCCCCTGTCTACGACTGTGACGAGCTTAATGCAGTTCTACAACAAGCTATGCATGCGGCTCCCTACCACCACATAGTTGGAGACGGCGAAGTCCTTAGCATGTACCCAATGTGCTGGATGGCAGCCATTGAGAATGGATGGCGCCCCTATCCGGTCACGGATAATTGCACCACCTGGTGACATCCTTACATGTTCTATGACGAGCAGGAACTTCCTGGAGTTCTTGCTGCGCTCATCGAGTCAGGAGAATACGGGCATCACTATCCGTCGCAGCCTTGGCTGTTCGACGATGTGTCTGATGCTTCTTTTGACTCCTCAGAAGATGTACCACTCCGTGCTATTGCCTTCTATTATCAGGAGATGTCCTCGGAGATCGTTCCCTATGATCTCTCGTCCTCACCCTCGTCTTCCTCAGCCTCCTCATCCTCGTCCGCAGCGCCTACGCCTCAGGAGTCCTCCACGGGCTTCCCCACCTCGTCCGAACGTTCTACTGTCTCAGAGAATGATGACTCGGAGTAGATAGAACGATTATAGTAGATCATGGACTACGATCTTAGATACAGACTGACTCATTGGACGCTCTGTAGTGTACTAGTAGTTTCTCTCGATCGATCAATGACTCGGACAGACATTTATGACTCGTAGATACAGTAGTACACAACGACCTTGGACTTGCATAAATAGGCGTAGATTACAGGATCAAAAACTCCAAGTTTTTGATTCTCTTCTGTTGTAACTTAACTGTTACCTGTCTAATCCAAGATTGGTCGACCTTAACTTCTAATCCTCTGAAGTTAACGGACCCATAGCTGCGACGTTTCAACACTATTGGTTGCTGGCTATACTTTGGTATCGTCACTTCGCCAATTCACCTATTAGCAGGCTGGTTAAGGATCTCGGTCCTTAATTAGCTAGGCGCCTCCTAACTTAGGTCTAGGAGCCCGCTGAACCATAACATGGCAGCTTTTTGCATTTCAGGCAAGTTTTTAGGCTTACCGTCATGCATGCGGGAAACGTCGTCTTGGAGTCGGTCGGGAAGACCCTTGTAATAGCGGTAAGTGAGGGCCTCAGGGCCCCAGCGGAGCTGGGCAGCATAGCAGAGAAACTGGACGTTATACATAGCAATTGTGTCCGAAGACTTCATTCTGAGGCCATCAATGTTCTCGGCCGCTTCACTGGTAGGATCAGCAGCACCAAACAGATTTTGGAGTTCCTGCACGAACTTGGGCCAGTCGGTCGACCATGACTGATAAACTCCATCGTTTTCCTCCAAGTCAATGGCTGTCTCAAACCAGCCAAGAGCAACATCAGTGAGATATGTAAGGGTGAAATTGACCTTATCGGAGTTGGTGCTATACTCCTGAGGATTTGCTCGAAAATAGAGTCGGCATTGGAGGAAGAATTGGGGAAGTTTGTCAGGGTCGGTGCCACTGAAAGTATCAGGAACTTTGGCTTTAGTAGAGGCACACTTCTTTTCGGGAGCAACTGAGGGGGAGCGAGGTTTCTGATCGAGAGTGTCAGCCAGTCGGCTTAGCACTGTGGCCAGGATGTCTCAGACATTGCGAGGGGCTGGAGGGTTGTCTGGTGGAGGGCCATCTTTGTTGTCAGAACTACTGCCGGAAGAATCTCCACCGTTTCCAGGATCACCAGGGTTGTCTGGTGCACCAGGAGGATCGGGATCCTCACCACCAGCTCCTTGTTCATTGTCAAAAGGTTCCTGCTTGTCGGGGGCATCGTGATAGGGAGTGTCGTCGCAGTGATGACCAGGGATGTTGGGGCTAATGGAGTGTCAATGCCAGGGAGGTGGTGTAGAAGATGCAGCAGATAGTCGGGGAATGCATGTGGTAGCATTAAGTCGTGCAGAGCGTTGAGGCGTGCCAAGAACATGCGGTCTGGTAAGGGGTACAACATGGGTGTTAGCCATAGTGGCAGAGAAAGATAACAGCAGAGAGAGTTAGTCTGAATATACTGTTAAGTACGAGAACAGACTAAGTCAGACCGTCAACTGATCAGGTCGGTCGAACGTTGGCAGAGTCAGACCATGGCTTCAGCTTATGTGCTGCACCGTCCCTGCTGTCGTGGTCTGGATTTTGGACAGGCAAAGAAGAAGGAGTGCGCCGGAGCGACTTAAGACGGGACAGAGTATGAGGGGAGACTAAGTTGATATTCAGACTGAGGTACAAGGTAGAGGACAGAGGGTTTATATACTCAAAGGAATCGGAGAAATGGAGAAACAAAGGATAAGAAGGATGAATGGGAGAAACAGACAAGGTGGATACTAGGGCACGCAATGAGGAGCAAGGTCTAGGGGTCAGGAACACGTATGCGATAGGAGGACAAGTATCCAACGGAAAATAGGAGAATAAAAGAATATGAAATAGGACAGAGAAACTACAGACAGAGTGAGACACAACAGAAATGGGACAGGTTGGCCAACAGTCGGAGATTTGCCCCATGATGCATTGGTCACCAAGCAACCGTGGGTTAGCAGCCAGTTACCCCAAGGCAACTGGTACCACAAAGGAACCAATGTCGGTCGAGTGTCAGAGAATGAGAACAAGAAGTCAGTGGGTATGGGCGTTGGGGCAGCATCGGGTTGGGGCAGCATCAGTCAGATCAGGTCATGACACTACCAGAATTGCATCTGCTCCTTTGGACACTGGTAGTGGTCCAATCATGTCAACTGTGATTTTGGTCCATGGTCTTTCTGCTGGTGGTATGGGGTGTAGTAGGGTCATCTTTTTGTGGCGTAGTACCTTGTTTCTTTGACAGCTATTGCATCCTTCAACAAATTTCTGTACATCCTTCTTCATCACAGTCCAATAGTATGACCTCTTGAGGAGGTCCAGCATTCTTTTCTGCCCTGGGTGTCCAATGTCAGGTGGATTGTGGTGTTCAGTGAGGATCTTCTCTCGGAGATTTGCATTTGTGGGTATGCATATGCAGTTGTCTCAGTATGTTATTCCATTGATTGTAACTGTGCACAGTGGTTCTTCTTTTACCCATTTGTATACTTGTCTGTCAAGTCACCCTTTTCTTATTTCCGCACTCCATTCTTCTTTTGGGGTGATCCGGTAGTTTTCGGTTCGGAATATTTGGATGGGTGGTGTCAGATGTTTGTTTCTGGTCCTTCTGACGAATATGTTCTCCTTTAACACCATAACCTTTGGTTCAGGCTCTTCATTCCCTTGCAATCTCCTGGATAGAATATCTGCTTTAGTATTTGTCTTTCCCAGGATGTGTCTGAGTGTGAAGTCGTAGTCTTGTAATCTGAGGTACCATCGGGCTTGTCATCCATTGAGCTTCTGGGGTTCCTTGTAGTACTTTAGGTTTTCATGGTCCGTCCAGATTTCAAATGGTTCCTTGGCTTCCAGTAGATATTGTCTCCATTTCTTGAGGCCCTCCATGATGGTGAGTAACTCTTTGTCATAGATCTCATAGTTCTTTTCTGCTGGATTCATGGTTCTTGACATGAATGCTATTGGGTGCCATTTGTCGTGTTGGAGTTGGGAGAGCACTCCTCCTACTGTGTATCCCAATGTGTCTACTTTCATCCTGAATTGTCCTTCATCCTGTGGTAATGCCAACACCAGTTCTTCCATTATCCTCTTCTTAAGCTCTTCAAATGCTTGTTGTTGCTCTTTCTCCCACATCCATCCTGCATTGCCCTTGACCTTGTGTAATGGTGCTGCAATTGCGCTGAACCCTTTGATGAATCTTCGGTAAAAGTTTGCAAATCCTAGGAATGATTCTACTCCTTTGATGTTTGTTGGGGTTGGCCAGTTTCATACTGCTTCTATTTTCTCCCCCTCCATCTTCACCTTGCCATCTCCCACAATGGTGCCTAAGATTGGTATTTCCATTGCATCAAACATACACTTCGTCCTCTTGAAGTATAGGTTGTGTTTTTCTGCTATTTCCAGGAACCTGCATGTTTGTTCTGCTAGTTCTTCCTTCATTTTTCCTGGTATCACAAAGTCGTCCATGTAGTTGATCAGGATGCCTTCCTGTAGTAATTGCCTGAAGACACAGTTCATCATTTGCTGAAACATCCCTGGGGAATTGCACATTCCAAAGAACGTGACCGTCAGTTCAAATAATCCTTTGTTCATGACAAATGCCACTTTCCATTCGTGTCCCTCCTTTATCCTGACATTGTTGTATCCCCATATGATGTCCAGCTTGTTGAAGTACTTCGCATCCTTTAGCTTGTCGATAACTTCCTCTATCAGGGGTAGTGGCATTTTGTCTTTGATCGTATGTTGGTTTAGCCTCCGGTAATCCTGGCACGGTCTTTTGCTGCCGTCCTTTTTGGGTATGAAGAAGCATGGTGCAGCATAGGGGGATTTAGATGGTCTGATGCGTCCTGAGGCAAGATTTTCCTTTACAAATTCTCACAGTTCTTCCTTCTCCTTGACCGTCATGGGGTATACCTTGGCGTTCATGTCTTTGGGTGCTGTTTCTGCCAGGTTGATTTTGTGGTCCCATTTGCTTGGTGATGGTAGCTTATTGAAGTTTTTCTTGTTGAACAGGTGGGTAAACCATTGCAGGTATAGTGGTAAGTCTTCAGCTTTTGTGGGGTCTGTGGTTTTTTTGATGTCATCTTCAACCTCCTCTGTCTTTGTTGTTACAACCTTCCTAAGTGATCAACTCAGGTTGCAACAAGTGATGAAGACTTGAGGGTGATGAGAGAGAAGAGAAGGGGAATCAATGAGTTGGTAAAGTGTAAGGAATACAACAGAGTATCTAGGTGTATATATACTACTGGGGTATTCCTACTGGAGAGTCTATAATGGCGGCTGAGTAAGTATGACATAGTAGCTGAGTAAACAATGGAGCAGTCGCAGGTAGAGAAGTACCAGGTCCATGACAAGTGGGGCGTTGATAGGAATGGATGGATATTATAGTACACAATAGCCCCAAGGGAATATAACATTTGTTGTCCAATTGTGGATCTCCCAGTCTCCGTGTTGTATGCTGCATCCTTCCAGGCATCTCGTAAAATTGATCTGTCCAGCCTTCCAATCTATTTCTGGGTTGTGTGCCATGATCCAATCGTGGCCTAAGAATAGTTCTGCTGATTGTATGTCCAATATCTGTGCCTCCATGTGTTTCTTGTGGTTTCCAATCGCCATCTCAAATATGGCTTTCTCTGTGACCAGTTTTTGGGTTGTTCCATCTGCATTATACACCATCCTCAGGTTCTCCAGTGGTGTCATGGGTAGTTGTAGTTCTTTCGCCGTTTGTCTGCCAATGCATGTGTCTGTGCATCCTGTGTCGATAATTGCTTTGACCTTCTTTGTCCCTGTCCTGGTTAAGATTGTTGGCTTTATCAAAAGCTCTTGTGCTCCTTTTCTTCTTTGGGGGATGACATATGATTTAGAAGAAAAGTTAGATACATGGGGTCTCAATTTTGCACTCAATCGGACCCTTCAACAAAACCCTGTATGGATCCTTCTTCTTCATCATTCTCTATTCTCCTATTCTGGGATTTCTTGGGTGCTCTACAGTTCCTGGCGATGTGGCTGTCTTTGCCACAGTTGAAGCATTCTCCTTTCTTCTTCTTTGGCTTCCTGCATTCCTTTGTGATGTGTCTGTTGATGCCACAGTTATAGCATTTGGGTCCTCTGGACTCCTGTCGTCCTATCTCCATGGGTTGTCCCATTCCTCCATATGTGACGCCTGTTGTGGTATGCCTGTCTCTGGACTCTGTTGACTCATATCCCTTTCCAACCAATAGGATCGCTTTGACCCATTCATCATAGGTATGGGGCATCCCTTCTGCCGGGTATCCCAGTATGGTTTTGATTATGTCCAGTTGTACATTCCTTTTGAGAAGGAAAAGTGCATGTGTGTCATCTGTGCAGGCTTTGATCTTGAGTACCCTGAACTCTACAAGGTAGTTGGCGGTATTCTTGTTCCTTTGTTTGAACATTTCAATCTTCCATTCTGCTTCTGGCTGTTCCATGTAATCTCTGAATGTGGACACCATCTCTTTTGAGAACTCATCCCAATCAACTGTGTTGTCTGTGCCTCCCAACTGTGCGAGTTTCATTGAGGCGAATTGTCCTGCTGTTCCTCCCCTGAGGCATGCAAGTACTGCTGTGGCCTTGTTGTTGGCCCCTTCGATTCTGTTGAATTTTAAAAATAGCAAGGTGGCTCTCCACCAATCTTCAAATTTACTCCTGGTTCCATCAAAGAACCCTGGCTCCGGTACAAGCAATTTTCCGTGGCCTACTGCAGGTGCTGCTGGTGCTATTTCCTGATCAGACATTTCTTCTGTGTCGCTGTCTGTGTAGTTGCTTTCTATGTCTGGTGGTCCATTGGTGTTTTTGTTGCTGTGTGATTCTTCATCTGAGAATTCTTCTTTGGTGGTTTCTTCTTCTGATGTAGTCTCCTCCTCTGAGGTGGTCTCTTCTACTAGTGCTGGTGTTGGTTCTCTGGTCCTGTCTCTAGAAGCAGGTCCACTAAGGCTCATACACAATGGCCTTCTTCTGCAAGGTGAGTTGTAGACGCTTTACCAAATGTTACGACCTTCCTAAGTGTTCAACTCAGGTTGCAACAAGTGATGAAGACTTGAGGGTGATAAGAGAGAAGAGAAGGGGAATCAACTAGTTGGTAAAGCGTAAGGAATACAGCAGAGTATCTAGGTGTATATATACTACTAGTGTATTCCTACTGGAGAGTCTGTAACGGTGGCTGAGTAAGTGGTGACATAGTAGCTGAGTAAACAATGGGGGTGTTAGGATTTCGCCAGAGCTCTTGTCCAGCAGTGCATGTTAATCCCGTACTGGACGTTATGAGGCTAGCTAGATCTCCCAACGGATCCAACGCTTCTGGTCCTCTTCACTAGGACCTTGCTGTGGTCGGATAGGACAGCAGATAAGGAATGGCAAGAACAACAAGTCTACCAGACTTGAAGTCACAGCCGAGACGATGTCAAGTACCTTAGACAACGTCGAGAGAGGGAGGGAGAACACCAGGTAGTTCTTGCCTTGTTAGGGCTCGAAGAACTCAACACTAGGAGCGAGAGGAGAACGCTGTCTAGTAGCAACAACGCTAAGATTCGAATTGGGAAACTACCTACTTACAAGCTTGCTATTTATCATGTATTGTACAAGCTATTGAGAGGTGGTAGTTCGCCAGAAGGCGGGGGGAAATGGAAGTCCGTATCTAAACATAGGGTGGGGAACAACGGAGGTCCGTAGTTAAACATAGTACAAAAACGGAAGAAGAGAAGAGAAGGGAAAAGCGGGAGTCCGTGCTCCAAAGAGTCCAAGGTCTCTAAGTTTAGCTATTCTCCTACATCGGTGTTGTTTGTCCATTTACTCCAAGTTAAGTCCTTCTTCTTCATGAAACTCCCAGTCTTCCCATTGTGCGTCGACTACCATCATGTCTGTGAGGACGTCGAAGGAATCAAAAATAGTGTTCATAACAGGGGGATCGCAGATAGAGAAGTGGCGGAAAGAAAACAGGTCCATGACAAGCAGGGCACTGATAGGAATGGATGGCTATTATGATACACAATTGCCCCAAGGGAATATAACAGCATCTGTAGGACCCAGACTTAACAACTTGTCTACAGCCTAGCCTGTCCTATCCTCTACTTCTTATCTGATCTTTGATCTCATCTCATCTCTCACTTGCTTATCTAAGACTGCTGTTCCCCTGCCCCTATCTTGAGCTTAGGTAAGCATCAGGATTTGTGATACTCTGTCAACAAGCAATGGCTGTGGGATTTGATAGGTTGGGTCAAGGACTGCAATCTCCCGCCAGTACAGTCTATCCTTTATAACAATAAACCTTGCGATGATCTGGATCAGCTATGGGCTGGTCTGGATAGCACTTACAACTCAGCTGCTAACCACTAAGTTAACCTCAGTGTGGCTGATTCCCTCCCCACCCAACCCACTAGAACATGGGTACCCATATCAAAAAAAGAGGTCAAAGAAGCCCTCTTGCCTTGTTCACACACATCCGCACCAGGTCCCGACCACCTATCCTGGAGACATCTCAAAATCATCCTCTCTACCGACCAAGCACTCAACACCATACAGGCGCTCGCCAATAGTTGCATCACCACCTCCATGTGGCCTGACTACTTCAAAGACTCAACCTCAGTTATCATCCCAAAGCCAAACAAGCCTCATTACACAACCCCAAAAATGTTCTGCCCTATCGTACTTCTTAATACAATTGGCAAACTCATTGAGAAGGTCATCTCTGCTTGATTACAATTTGACGCATCCCACCTCAACCTCATCCACCCCCTCCAGTTCAGAGGCATCATCCAGTGCTCCACAGAAGACACCGGGGTCTACCTTACCCACCAAGTTTGTAAAGGCTGGAAACGAGGCCTCAAAACTAGCACCCTTGCCTTCAACGTTGCACAATTCTTCCCTTCCGTCAACCATTCTTTATTGGCTTGCATCCTCAAACATCATGGCTTCCCGCCTGTCTTGTCTCTTTCTTCTCTCATTACCTCTCCAACCGCTTTACTTCATACTCCTGGAACAATTTCACTTCCCCTAAATTCCCAGCTTCTGTTGGTGTCAGACAAGGGTCTGCGCTCTTGCCCATTTTAACTTCACTTTTTCTTTCTCCTTTCATGTATCATTTTTCATCTGACCCTCAATGTAAAATACTTTCCTTTGTTGACAACAGACTCATCACTGTACAGTCAGACAAATTCTCTACTAACACTAAGCTTCTTTCACAGGTTTACTCCTCCGTCTCCTCATTCCTCACCTCCATGGGCCTCGCTCTCAAACACAACAAGAGTGAAGCCTTCCACTTCTCCAACCGACCTTGGGCCAAACCTAACCCTGATGTCACTCTACGACATGTGGATGGCACCTCTCTGACACTCACGCCTAAGTGCTATATACAGTACCTCAGCTTTTACTTTGACTGAGCACTTACATTTAAAGAGCACATGCAATACTATGCAACAAAATCCCTGTCCACAGTCAAATGCTTACATTTGCTCAGCAACTCAGTACGAGGTCTCCTCCCCCTCCAAAAATGTCTTCTATACAGGTCATGTGTCATCCCCGTGATGACATATGGCCTTAAATTGTGGTTCTACAATGGTGCTCAAAACAAAGTGCTTGTTATGACCTTCCTAAGTGATCAACTCAGGTTGCAACAAGTGATGAAGACTTGAGGGCAATGAGAGAGAAGAGAAGGGGAATCAACTAGTTGGTAAAGCGTAGGGAATACAGCAGAGTATCTAGGTGTATATATACTACTGAGGTATTCCTATGGGAGAGTTTATAACGGCAGCTGAGTAAGTATGACATATAGGCTGAGTAAACAATGGATCGAGCGCAAGTAGAGAAACAGCAGAAGGGTGACAGGTCCATGACAAGCGGGGTGATGATAGGAATGGATGGATATTATAGTACACAATAGCCCCAAGGGAATATAACAGTGCTCATTGACATTCTTAATAAAACCCAGTGCTCTGCAGCCATCTGGATCACAGGTGCTTTCCGCACCACCCCTCGAGGAGCCACCAAGTCAATTGCAGGTCTCATCCCCCTCCACTTCCACCTTCAAAAGCTCACCAAGCACTGCGGCACCTGATTCTGCACTCTCCCTCACAACCACCCCCTCAAACTTCTGACCCAGGATGAAGACCTGGAAAAAACCAAGTTCAGATCACCTGCCCTTGACTTCATGCACAAAAGTGTTTCAGTCATGGACTCTTTCAAGCACCTACACCCAAGCGCTCAACCTGGTGTTACAGCCGAGATGATTTCGATTGTGAATCCAATACAGGAGCTAGGTATATCACTAGTCATGAAGCTAGTAACATTAAAGAACCCTCGCTAGAAGCAACAAAGTACCTAGTTATGAACCTCAATAGAAAGATTGGTCATTAGTACCCTTTACTGGAAAAGTGTACGGTATCGAGGAAGAATACTATTAGCTTCGGATGAACATACCCTTAGCTACAGGTCTAACTAACGAGCAGAGCCTCGCTAGCAGGGTCAAGTGTCTTGCTATGACTATCTATAGCGCCCCGGATCAGTAGATCAACGGATCACTAAGGCAAATGGGCCCTGAGGTCTAGCGACGCGACCCTATTCACCCAAAACGGTTAGCGACGTCAGTCCATTTAGAACAAAACAACTCCTTAAGATCAATTTGTGATATAACACTCTAGCTACAGCTCAAGCCTAGTGATTAGTCAGCGCACAGCCGTGTTAGTTAAACCCCCAGAATTGAACCAAGACACGCATTGGAAGGACCGGCTAGCAAAGGAGATACCTCATGAGTGTTCAGCTCACAAGACACCACAAAGCCGCTTGGAATGCCAATAGCAAGGAGACAGTTAGTTATTGATCGCTCAATAACTAACAGCCACCTGTGGGGAGTAAAGATAAAAGCTAGGTATGCATGATGGCCTGACGTCATGTGCTACTGACCCTAGCTACTGATGGAAGTAGCTAGGTACCATAGCTCGCGAGAGCACCGTCCACACAGACACTCATCCGGGATAACTAGATAGGCTTCCGATTGGGCTAGTGAACCCTCAACCCAGGTAATAGGGTAGCTAGCGAAAGTCTGACAGTCCGATAACCCAATCTTTTACTATTTCTTTATTTGTAATCTAGTTAGTATTGCAATATATAAATACCCCTCGCTAGCGAGCGTGTTGGACAAGCAATCTTGCCAGCTGTTATGGTTCACCTAGAGGGCACCGCGAGGATGGCTGCTAGGCTAGTCAACACTGAAGGATCACTTCAACGATCACCTTCGGCTGACAACACTTGGTTGTCCTGGAGTACTGAACAGAGACTAATATCTCCTGCTGTTGACAGACAGGAGAACACTAAGTTCACTTGAGGGAATGCAACAATAGGGTTGTATTCAAGAGAGAGAGAGATAGGACAAGCGTAGAAAGGAGGGAGGTAAACAAGAGGTTGAAGCTGAAGCTTCAACTACAGAATAGTCCATTATTTATACATTTCGAGATACTTCTGCTTTTACTATTTCATCCATTGCTCACTAAGATGAAACACTACTGACAGGATCAGAAGGGACGTCGGAACGAGATGGCGTTCTGGGAATGGAAGCTCATTGTGAAATGGAAGACAACAGATCTACGGAATCCGTGCTATCGGAGTTCTCTTGATCCGAAGGCGATGACGACGTGGAGAAGTGGCTGATAGAGAGATCGACAGGGGAGTCGGTCCGGTGGAGGTTGTAGGGTCGGCCCATCAGGTACGGGTGGGTGAAGGACGTATCTCCGATGATCTGCCTCCATCCGTAGTTGTCGGCTCCGGTAATGTGCTAGTTAGGTAGTAGAAGTGAAATCAATACAAAATCACTATAAGTCGCAATGGGTCACTACGTTCACCACTACTAACTGCTAGTGCTCGCGAACGAGTTTCGAAGGGGAGATAATCAAATAGGTAGATAGGGGTGGAGGTTGGTATTAGCTAGCGAGATGTCTCACTAGTGGTTTTGGTAGCTAGCGAGTGGGTGCTCACTAACGAGGTGGTCGCTAGACGACGACGGACAAGGTTGCTTAATTAAAATATAACTTCGAATCCTAAATGACGGCTACGTCACTATAGATACCAAGATAAAGGATTCGCGAGGATAGTTAACAGGCCAGTAGCTAACTGCACTGTGGTTATACCCTCCCGATCTAGTGAACGTACCGACTTGTACCCTCTTGATACAAGATGCGATGAGAACACTAGTGATCGTTTGTCGATCAACTCGCTATATCCAATCTATAGGAATTCTCGCTAATCTAATCTCACTCCCTTAATCTGAGGTCTCTATTGACCGAAGCTAAATCTTAATTCACACTAGACAAGTCACTTAATAAAC
>QFDT01000686.1:0-36570 GCA_003315915.1 Macrolepiota dolichaula | reverse complement strand
ACACAAGAAACTTTCCTTACCACACTAACAGGCTATCAACAGAGAAATATATAGTTGTATAAACCTAAGTACATATCAAGAAAAGATGACTATCGAAGACGTCAATATTTTGGACTACGGAGCAGGGAGGTCTGGTGATGTATGTGATTTGAGGAGAATGTGAGGTGCTGGCAAACGGGCACCATCTGCACACGCTGGCCAGCGGGTGAACTTGTTCCCTCTTGCCGTTGTTGGCCACATCTTGTCAACCTGCGCATGTGGCATCCATTCCCACGTCCTAATCCTCTGCCACAGCTCTTTACGAATACGCTCGATGAGTTGTGGATCGTGTCGATTCCTCTCCAAGAGGAGCATCCACTGTTGATAATACGGTGATTGTCTGTAGTTCTGGACGGCAGTTGTTGTCTTCTGACCAGAGGGGGGAAAGAGCCACTTGAAGCTGGTCTTCCATTCCTCCGACGAGGCATTCTTATAGTAAACAGCAACGAATATATCAGCGAGGAGGAGACTCTTGTAGGGATCTTCTTTCCCCGATCGTCGTTGAACATCATTGAGCTTGAGGTAGGAGGGGTTCGAAATACCGCGTGGGTTAGGTGACTTCGAAGTTAAGTCGGATACAAATTGGCGCCACAAACGAGAGAGCTGGGCGTCAATATCATTGGCACCATCACCGGGAGCTGGGGATACCCTGTCCTCATCATCGGAACCACCGTCAGTGATGGGAGGAGGGAGCGTATGGCCTTGAGCCTCGAGGGAAAACAGATTATCCTCTGGTTCGTTGGTGAAGTTGGAATAGAGGACCATCTTGCGTTTGTTAGTGGTGGACCTGTCAATAGCATTTCGATCAACGATGCCTGACCTCTGAAACTTCGCCCGTATCTCATCATCCGTCATCCCATCAAACCAGAACTTTGTCGACCGCGTTGAGAGGCCCTGTCCTCCAGCTCGCATACGTGGAACGCTGCCATCGTGACTTGGAAACATGATTCTTCGAAGAAAAATACAGCCGTAGGGATTGAAAGGCACTCGGCGACGTTCTTCATCTTCACCCGATTCTTCATCTTCATGCTGCCAAGGAGGGCGGGTGGATGTATCATAGGCAAGTATGTCACGATTTGCATCCTCTGCCTCTGTGACGGGAAGCGCAGCATCCATCAAGTTCCTTGCTGCTGGTCCATCCTCTGGGCGTGCGTGTAGACCGTTGACCAACCAGACACATGATGCAGTGAGGAGAAGAGAATCCGGCGTGAATCAATGCATTGAGAGGCCTTCTTCCTGGAGGGTGAGCGTTTGACTGATGGCCATGACACGGATGATACGAAAATTCCTGTGAACGGATGCATGATTAGAACTATGGCACTCGAGGGCTATGAAGAACACTTACCACCATTCTTCTCGAGTAAATGCACAGAGGGAGTTACGGAGTACATCAGGATCCAACTCGAGTAACGCCTGGGATGCAAATTGATAGGGTACCCGAACCTCTAGGCGGGCACTGGACGCATTCTTATCCCGGGCTTTGGAATAGATATCATAGATACCCTCCACCGTCGGAGTTGGCTGCGTAGTCCCCAATGCCTCTTTTCCTGAAAGGAATTTAGCGTGGTGGGAGCCGTCGGTGTTGTAGACAACAGATTTGTCAGTCGTGTAGGCCTGTAAGTAGACAGCCTTAAATATACCACGCGCTCGCTTCCCAGGGTCAATTCGGAAGCCACTGATCGCAGTAAGATGGCTTGCGAGGTCCCTTGAATATTTGCTCGAACCAATCTGAGTAATCCTCTGCGCATGATGCTCCTCGATACTCAAAGCTTGTTGAGCAATCTGGTGATGCGCTCCCGTCATCCATTGTAAGCACATGCCCTCCTGACTGGATATTTCGACGCCAACGTCGATGTACCAATTACCAAGGCGCGGGGCGTCGGAGCAGAGTTGAGCATCGTCAAAAAATTCATCAAGATAGTATATAGCCCCCTCTCTGGTTGCTCTGTGGTAGGTAGTATGCTTGACACCTCGGATAGTATGCATTACAAAAAACTCCCTGGCCCACGCAACGTCATCACCGTCAATGAGACGAACGTCCAACTCTACACGAACGCGGTCCATGAGCTGGCTAACCACTTCCTTGGGAATGAGCTTTGTAGACCAGGCGTGGCCACCCTTGCGCTTCCGAGCCCGAAATTCTTCCGTTGCATAAGTAGCTGGCCATTCCGAGGCAATTCGAGCACCAAGCAGATGAACAATAGCGGGACGAAGACCAGCCTCATACCAGAAGGCACGCTGCGCTTCAGTAAGTCGATGAGGTTGATGAGAGGTAGAATGGGGAGGGCTCCAAAGTAATGGGAAGAAGATGTTCACATGACGCCTCTCGCCAAAACTTCCGAACTCGAAATTCGGGATGTGGTGGTAGTTGACTTTATAAACCTTCTAAAGGACACGTCAATGAAAACCAAGTGAAGCTTCAACGGGAAACGTACGTCCTGATATGAGATTGAATGTTTCATATGGATTGACGAGCTCAGGGAAAAGGTTGGGTGAGGAACAGTGTAGATGCTGATTCCCGTATTGACAAGGATGTCCTTGGAAAAGCCTATTGCAGAATCGTAATCGCGCGAGATGGTCAAGGGATCGTCTTCCGTGACAATATTCCGAATTGGATCGATAAAGGCTTGCTTTCGAGATCTTTCCTCGTCGACAAATTCGCCGGTAAGTACAAGTCGAATGAATGAATCATAATCGCCCGCATTGTAGAGGTTGTTGGCTCGGTTTGTTAATTGACGGAGAGTGTGGGATACGGTTGGGTGATTGTTATAAAGGTCGGCCATGATGTATTACGAATGGAGTGGAAGGGAATAAGTGTTTGAGGTGATGATGTGCCGAGAAGTTGAAATAAGTAAAAGATAGATTAGTTGGGCCAGTAGAATGAATCGGAAAGGGCAGCGTACAGGAATTGGCGGCTGTAAATCCGTCACCGAACACTAGCCGCACATCACGGATAATGCGTTGATACGCTTGGGAACCACAGAGATCCTATCGTGGGGCTTCGGAATGTCCTGAGGATTCGACACAGAGTGTCGTGACTGGCATGGTCAAGGATGGGAGTCCAAGTTGGCCTTCAGTTCACCAGAACTCCGTATGGAAGGGCTAGAACGCCACTGAAGGGCCAGAATATCGCATAGAAGCCATGAGATGAAGGTAATTACTCCTCTTCCAACCACGTGCTACACCTGCAACCAAACACATCCCAACATTAGTTTCCCTGAAGAATATTGTCTATGCTATTCACTCCGACCTATCTGACCCTCTTCTATCGGGCCTCACCGAAAGGGATATCCTTCATCTGTTATACACGTCAATAATTTTAAAATCTGAGGAAATGATCTATCCACTGGCTTGTCAAGGAGGTGCCCCATTAGGTTTCGCGCGAGGACGAATCTCCTACGAAGCGCCTCATTCGGGGGTCCTGCCCCAACTATGATTCTGCAGCCGTCCACCACTTTTGGCAAAAGGAATACCGAGGCAACTCCCTGTGCTATTGTGTGTATCTGGACTCTGTGCACGAGGTGCTACGTTGACGTATATTGAGACCATCTTAGTTCTTTTAGGGTGGTCATCATGTACAGTGGGAATCAAAACGTATATCCGCTTGTTAGCAGCGTCCGCGAGAAACAACCTCTATTCATCGAGGCGATGTTCTTTGTAACGCCGCGCTCTCCCGCGATCAGCAGTGCGTTTTTCCCGATCATTTCGCCTACAGCCAGACTTTGCACTGTAGCATTAACTTCTAATTCCGGGCTGATCCACCTGTTTACAGACTTCGTTCATGAAGTACGGTTTGTCTAACTTTACACCGTCGCATTCTCCCGCGGCCATGTGCCTCTCATTCTAATTGTGCTTTGGGGAGATACGCCGTCTCGCTGGGGAAGGGAAATTCGACGGCTGGGCTCTGTAGACTTATCGCCTTTGGCATCATATTATCCAGTCAACATTGGAGGGTTAGAGATTTAGGTCATGTCTGGTATATATAATCGAACCGTCCAGAAGACGACATCTCTCCTTGGGTATCTTCCTCATCCTCTCGATGCCTAGTCATACTGCTGCTAGTGCACTTATCAAACTCTACTCCCTCGATGGAGCTCCTTGGCAGTGGCCCGTCTGGCAAGAACTCACAGGCATACGCCATGGCCTCTTCCCTGAGGACGACAAACTTCTTCCCCCTGGCTGGACTCGCGAAAAGGCTGTCGATGTTCAATCGTATTTTCGTGCCTACAATCAACAGCCCAATGAAGAGAAGAAGTATCAATTTTCAACGAGAACCAAGGGAAATTCATTCTACCCTGGTCGCGAGGTGTGGAATTCATTTGTGGCAAGGAACTGGTGCCGTTGGGGCATTCACAACCTTGTTGTGGAAGAGTTGAGGGAGTGGGATATTCATCCAATGGGGCTTTTGGTTCGCGAGAACGATGTGAACGCTCCATGGCCCTCCTCCGATCTCTACATCCCAAAAATGATTGACTCACTCGCAATGAGAGTGTTTGGAGAGGAGGCTTTCCCGAATGGTGCAGAGGTACTTGGACCGAGTCTCCGCCGGTGCCTCCAGATTCTGGTTCAGCGATCGTGGAACAACATACGGGGACAGGTGGCGGGGTTGAAGAACCGCCAGAATGAGATAGAAGCAATCGCTCTGGCAGCGTTCAAAGGTAAGTGACCAATCCTTACTTGGCGCCGATTCGGTTGTCTAATCTTGAGCATAGACCTCGAGGCGGGTAAGCCAACAAAAGCCCAAGTTGGTCGTGCCATTCGGGCGGTTGCAAAATGGAGAGAATGTGCTGAGCTATTCAGCACTGATAGCAACAAAATGAAGGCAGATCAGATGTTAGCGGAACTTCAGGCGATCATGGAAGGTCTGGGCGCTCGGCTGACGAGGAAAATAGAAGCTCAGCCTACTGGTACGGACATAGCGTGACAGATCATTTTTTTCCTAAGCTGAGCAGAGTCATAGGGCTCTGCAAGGTTTCTGCTCAGGCGCTTACGAATTTGGCTAGCAAAGAGGACGTCACCGACCTTCTAAATGTTTACCACGATTACTTTGAGGCAAATGACGAAGAAGAGGACGAGCCCGAAGATTTACCTGATATGGTACGGCCGACGGACACAGGAGATTTCGGGATGGAAATTGAGGGTCATATGAGTCGTCAGCAACTCACAAAGAGACTCGGCTTCAAGAACGGACTTCCACCGTTGTTCAATCCCCTCCGTCACAAGTCTGGTATTTCGCCTTGGGACAACGCTCAAGCTTTCGAAGTCAAAAAAGACGTGTCTCCCATGCAATTACATTGGCACCAGCTCGCTGGTGTTCACTCCATCTTGCGCAGTGTCTTTACGAAGGAGAAGGATGCCTGCCACCCGAGTGGTGTTCTCATTGGAGACGAAGTTGGCCTCGGGAAAACAGCTCAGGCAGTAACGGTGATTGCTAGCCTGAACCAAATCATCTGGCTGCAACAAAATGGTAGACAAGTCCCTCCCGTAATCGGTACGTCAATCCGTAGATGTTATTGCCAGTCTTCTGACGTACAGTCTCAGCGGAACGGCCGTGGCTCAAATGTGCCAACACGGTTCCGTCGCTTCCACATCTCATTTTTTGTCCGGGAACACTGGTCGCTCAATGGGTTAGCGAACTCAAGGTCTTGTTCATGCCGCGAAAAGTCGAAATCCTCACCTACGACAGTCAAACTGATAGTCACGCTTTTTGGGGTCTATCGGGGCCGGTTCGTCGATCAGAGCATGAATGTCATAACCGTATAATTGTTGCCAGCCACTCAGTGCGTCACTTGTCCACTCACACTATCAAACTTCATACCAATCCCGCTTCATATCAGGCCATTTTCAACGATTTTAAAAAAATGCATGTATTCAAAAAACGGAAGGGCCAGCGTCCCTGGGATATTCCCGAAGCTAAATCAACCACCGGATCTATCTTTGACCAGTCTTTTCTCACTGTCACCATCGACGAGGCACACAACATGCGAAACCCGGGTAATAAACATTCCGCCACCTTACGCCTCTTGTGGCAAGCAAGAGTCAAGTTGGTGATGACGGCCACTCCCCTTCATACAGCTCCTAAGGTAGGGTATACGTGGAACCCTCAACAAGTCATGCTCATCCATTCACAGGACATTGCCTCTTTGGCGCGACTTGTTGGTATATCTTACTTCTTTGACGAAGCCTCGTTTATCGAAGAGAAAGCCGACGCCGCTAAGATTCGTAGGGCCAAAAAGGCTGATGACAACGGAGAAGCCTTTCTCGCAGAACAACTTCAGATTGTTCGACGCCTCCAAGGACATGTGAAGGGTCATTTTTTGCGCAGAACAACCGCCAGCGTCAATTGGATGGGAGAAACCCTTCTGCCCCTGCCACCGTATACAGAAATATTTGGCGTTCTCACTCTCACGGAGAGAGAGACGGCTATCATCAATGAGCGAGCGGAGGCCGCCAAGACAGCGTATGTCCCGTACCTGTCATACTCTATTTTATCTAATAGTCTTTTAGGGTTTTATCGTCAAGTACTAGGATTCAAACAAAGGTGAGAGCAGATAATCGAACATAGTCCGATGATAACGCTTATCTGTCATGCAGAAATTCTATTTAGAATATCGCTTAGCAGTTGGATATGCAAAGGCAGACCCGGCCAATCCTTGGCCAACATTCAAGTCACTCGAAGAATGGCAAGACGTGAGGGGCACAAAGATGGATGTGTGTGCGAGAATTTGCGTTCACTACCTCAAGAGCGATGATGTCGGGGACGTTTCATTCGAAGACGGAGAACCTGTCTTCCCGAAGACTATCCCACCTCAGAAGCGCTATCAGCCAACCCGCCGTATCATCATCTACGCTGAGTTCTCTTCTATGGCTCCGCTTCTCCAAAATGTGCGTACAATCTGCACCCAGAGACTAGTTTATCAACTTTTTTGTCAGGTGTTAAAGCTCTACAACGTCGATAGTCTTGCCATTAATGGGAAGATTCCGTTTGACCAGAGGGATAAGAGGGTGAAAGATCTCTGCAACGATAATCACCCAGCACGAGTCCTTATATTCTCGAGTGTTGGCTCCGCCGGTCTTAATCTTTCTATGGCAGATATTGTGATTCTCTTCGTGGGTTCCATTTCTTTCAATATTTGTACAGTGTTGACTGAATAATCCTAGGATCAACCCTGGTCTGCCCAGGACGAGCGTCAAATCATAGGCCGCGCGCATCGTCAGCCCCAAGCGAAGATCGTCAAAGTCATTTATCTTCTAGCTAGTGATTCTGCGGATCTCCTAATGAACGATGTGGCACGTGGAAAACGCAATATGTTTGATGCGTTCGTCAACAAAGAACTCGCAGAAGGTTAGTCCTGTTAATGTTCCATCTTCTTGATTACTTACAAAAGGTTATGTAGAATTACGCACATTACTACATGGTAAGGTTACTGATGATAAGGATCCGAACGAGTTTGTGGATGATGAAGACGAGGAGAGAAGCAAAGAGCTTCCGGGCACAAAGAAAAGGAGAGTGCGCCGGCGTAAACCAATTGTTCAAGACGACGACGATATACCTGTGGCCAGCTCCCAGGATCCCATAGTGCCCGGGGCAGAGGGAGATAGTCGAAGTGACGTGGACATACTCGAGGAACCCCTTAGTGACGTCTCGATGCAATCTCCATTTCCAGGTATGTCAGACGCACTTGATGGAAATGGTAACTAATGTCTCATAGACGACCCTCCCGAGATGATACCTGAAACACCCCATAACGCAAGTGACGATGATACCCAGTGTGAGTTCAGCGTTCAGCCTCCGCATTCATGTTTGGTGTGTTATCTCATTATGCGTAGCTATTGTTGAACAAGGGCTCGTTACCTACCCGAGTTCTCCCGCTGCTGCAAGTGATACCTCACCCCCTCCGAAGCGAATTAGACAAGGGACAATTAGCAATGAAACCCGTGCCAATCTGACAAATTGTGATCACCAGGTATCACACAAATCACATGCTGGTGCGTTGTCAAATGTGTCATACTGCACTTTCATCCACTTTCTTATACATAACACTGGACTCGCTCAGCAAAGGCTAACCCAGGAACACCCCAGCAACCCGTAGCCCATGCCACACCAGCAGCACCAACTGGGAAGGCTGCGCGATCGAATCCATTTCCTCGCAAGCCTTTGTCGTCTACTGAAGCTGCAGCTCATGGAGCAAGTTCCTCGAAATCCGTCCACTCTTCTCGGCCACCCGCACCAGGAGTGCCATCTCGCCAACCGGGATCACTAAATGATCTTGGTGTACCGCCGAAGTCTGGTCTGAAGGGTTATCGTTCCAAGAATTCTAGGTCCTGAATTTCGCTTCCTGTTCTCAATCTCTTTCTTGTTATCCTTGTGTTCTTGCTCGATGACTGTCGCACCCAATATGACCGCGCTATGTATATACATTGATCTTGAAGTATGAATCCGTACAGCCCAATTGCTTGATAAGGTAGTAACCGAAACACTATTGGGTTACCCTCGTTGGGCCTTCACGAGAGCTGCTTGTTCAACGATGTTGACCTTTGCCCAGGGTACTCACCAGCAAGACATCCATGAGATACGAGACGTCGATCATAACATAACAGATCATCAATTATCAATCATCAATCATCTACGCGGCACGTGCCACCTCCACTATGGCCAACTTTTATCCACATCATACCCTCTCGCGTTCGAGACTCCACACCAGGCCTGTCTATATTCTGAGGATGCTGCTCAAGGCAATGAGACACCCGGTGAGGTGTTGGTACTCTTGGATCCTCTTTAGTCTTGCACCCTGACACCTCTGGCCTTCGAACCTCGCCACCAGTGTTCATTTCGTCCGCCAAACTGACAGCCTTCTAGGACGAGACAAACTTTCCAACAAGCGGCCGTGAAAGATGTTCATTGGTTTGGTACGCTTCACCTCTCAATCTCAAACAGTGATATTCAAATCAACCGGGAACAGATTGTTTGCGTTGATCTCCTAAATATCGACACTAATACCTCTCTCCCTGAAGAAGACATTCGTCCAGGACTGTATCCACGTCCGTCGCATCCATCGCATCCATCGCATCCATCGCGTCCACCGCGTCCATCGCATCCGTCGCATCCATCGTATCTATCGACTCATGCACTTCATTTTTCAGCACTCTGTCTATCATCTGCCCTAATTCCCCAAACCTCTCCCTCAACTCGGCTAACTCCTTGTCAAAACTTGGTTCCCCTTCGAGATATCTGCTCGAAGCTTCGCCGACGCAGTTGGTCGGCTCGTCAGGCTGGCTCTGCATACTGATAAAATCTTCCGCGTCTTCTACCAAGTTTTCGAGTTCCTCCCTGGAGTCGTTACAGACGTGTTCCTATCAATTGGTAAGTTGCTGTCATTCAATAGTAGGATAATTACGCTTACAAGCGTCATCTCAAGCGCAACTATTGCTACAGCGCGGGCAGCTACCTTGTTGCCCGATTCCGATTCCACCTCCCTTATGGTGGTGTCGGCGAACGTCTTCATCAACCTGTATAACTGGCGGGCATTCTCAAGGGCGTGGGTGAGTGTGGTGGTGGGAAGAGTTGCGTTCTCCATCTTTGCTTCTCCCAGACAAGAGTCCGCCCGTTTAAAGCCCAATTCGAAGCGCGGCAGAGACGGAAATTTGAAAAAAAAAATCTTCGCAAACTAGACTTTCCCTTCATTCCCGAGGCCTTTCACGAGAGTCCGTCAGCGAGGGTGGGTGTCTATGGAGAGTCGAACTTGCGGCGAACCTTCATTATGTCGCGGCAGAATCACACCCCTCGAGATGGGGTGTCTTTCTTTTTCCATATCACGAGACGTCATAAAATCTCCCGGATCTGGTGGAACGTCGTTGCGTGCTGTCAAGAACTAGTGGAACTTCATCCGTACCCTGCCAAATTATTTGGCACTCAACGATCAAGATCACCAAATCCTTCTGCAAACCTTTATAATTTAGTCCCCGAGTCCAGTGTTCACCAACCATCCCCATCAATGTCTCACAACCCACTCATACCTGGAAACCCGTTAGCTCAGACAACAACTGACCAATTTTTTGCTTATGTGTTGTACTGCCTCTACCTGAACTCGACTCCCAGCATCGTCGGGGAGTATTTCCCTATCTTCATGGGGCATCCCGTCTCGCTCGTCTGTCAAATTGATTCGGTAGGCCTCATTTCCCCAACACGTTGATATTTTTGCTGACGCTCACAAGATTTCCCCTGGAATTGCGATGGTCCGAACCCTTGATGGCTTTGCGATCAGAGTTCGACTCGCACCGGTAAGATCGTCGGTTTATTTTCAAGCAGCGACTGATAATTTCCTGGCAGGGAATTATTATCACGAGTCGCTTCGTCTGTTTTGTCGGCTTGGTCGAAAGCGCAAACCAGTTTAGAATGGTTCAATACCTGGACTATGAACCCTTTGCCCATCCCCTTATTCTCTATACGATGTATTGCACCACGTTAGACCTACTCCGCCCGTCGACATGGGGTATAGAGTAGTTGGTAGATAGCCCGCTGTCTGTTAATTCATACACAACCAAAATGTACATACAAAACTAGACAACCCGGGCAAGATACTTCTTGGAATCTTGATCTAGATAACGTTCCCCTTCGAGATGCAGAGCCCTCGAATAAACCCTGATGTCTCTTCAACCCTCTCCGCCCACATCTACTACTAGCATCGCCGTGCGCCTCAATCTGAAGGCCGAGGCCCTCTGACCGTATATAATAAATGATGCGAAATACATCCGCTGTTCCTTCACCTGCGTGCCCACTTGACTGGACTTAAAGATAGGCCAACTTGGACCTGCGTAACTACAGCCCTCCTCACTCCACTATGTCTGATGAAGCATTCTCTGCATACCTCACGTCCTCGCCGCCGGTTATCGGGCGAGCTCTCCACATATTCGCCCGTTATGGACTCTCCGTACACCTGCCCTGCCAGGTCCTTGAGGTCGATTTTCTAGCCTCGAAATATGCCGACATTGTGCCTAACTATCTAACAGTGGAATCGCAAGTATGCTATAGTGAAGACTACCGATGATTGCGAGGTAAAAGTGTACTTGAAAGAGGTGAGCGTGATGGCTATTTGTCGGCGACGGCTGCTAAAATCTTGACCCAGGGCACCATCTTGACGGACCATTACTACGTTAGTTTCAAGGCCATAGTTCACGACTCCACCAAACTCACGATGTTGAGTTACACAAAATTGGACGACAACTTAGGTGAATTCCAACCAATTTCTCTATCTGTGCATACTCACACAAGACAGACTTCGAGGAACTTGGCAACGACATTACTTCCAAGTTGAAACTCAAGACATGGGGTGTGAAGGGACCTAACGGAGATTAATTGGTCATCGAGATAATTACTAGATGTGAATAGATTTTTGACAAGTAGCCTTCGGATGTAGCTTTTTTTTGACTACAACACGACTTCCGCAACCCCATAGTTCTTCGGGGACATCGGAACAGCCGATTGATTGAGAATATTAGTGGCTGATTCTTCTAGAACTCTGGATTTTCTAGGATAACAGGGTGGGTAGATACTAAAATCCCCAATACATCCTACACCCTTTCCGCCACTTGAAACGTATGAGGCGGTGGCTGAAAATCAAAACTGTAACACCAGCAAGAAGAACATCACATTGAGTGGGAAAAAGGCCCCAACCACTTCCCGACCTCACAACTTCTTAGAGTGATGTCTGCGGAGTCGACTATAAGAGATGTTAGTACTGTATACAAGTCCTCAAAGGATAGGACATTCACCGCGTTTGTATTCCTTGCCGACAAGCTTTCGATAAAGTCCCCCCGTATCTATCCCTACATCCGACAGTGGTGGTCTCATCAATATTCTATTTGGGAGGTCATGCTCGGGTGGTTCCCCCTCCTAGGAATTTTCCCATTACATCCGCTCTTGTCAATCGACCGTCCACACCGCAAATGCTAACATTCCCTCCGACAAGGCAGGCCTCGTCGCCATTCCGAAGGCTCTCGATGACACTTCGTCGACGAGGGTGGGCTCATATCGGGATCCAATGCGGGTCGAATTCGAATCCTGTCGGCAGAATCACAACCCTCTGAATGGGTTTCCTTCGACACCGTAGAGCCCTAAAAAATACTCCGCAGATAATGGACTCATGTCCTCCATGTGCGGGCGAACTTTGGGGTCTTCCTAGTATGCACATATCTACACACAATCGAGATCGTCAACTACCTCTGCGATAATTTTATAAACAACTCTATGAATAAGAGTACTCAGCACCACTCCCGTCCAATGTCTCAACACTGGCAGACCCAAACCGTAAGCGCTCAGGCGGTGGCACAAGCATCCTATCACCTCTACCTAGGCTCGAAACCCAACGTCATTGCACAGCTGCTCTGTGCCTTTATCGGACGGACCGTCTCGCTTGTGTGTCAGATCGTCTCAGTAAGTCTTGTCCTCTCGAATTGCCAATTGTTTTGCTGATATTGTCCTACAAGATTGACAACGGAGCTGCGACGGTTCTGGCCCTCGACAATCACAGGGCTACTGTATTGCTCGTTCCGGTAAGATAGCCGGCTTGTTCTCGAAAGCAAGGCTAACTGCTACACTGGTAGGGTACCGTCATCACCAGTCGCTTTGTGTCTTTTGTTGGAGTAGTCGAAAGCGAGGATAGATTGAGAATGGTCGAGGTTCTCGACCTTGAACCATTTTCCCATCCACTCATTCGCTATCTGATGTGCCGTACGGCATTGTGCTTGCTCCGCCCGACGTCGTGGGGAGTCCCAGAGATCTAGTAGATAGCACGCTGTTTGTCTTGATGCTGGCAAAAAATGTGATGGATAGACAATTTAGATTCCCTCACCCAAAACGCCGAATAAGATTGTACTCGAATATTCCTTTGATCCTTTTACATCCGAAATCCTTCTCCCTGCGACTCCACAGACCCCGTGCACATCGACTCAAAGGCCGCATGACCCGTGGTGGTACAGACACCTCTTGTATCTATCACCCTGTAACGTGAATAATTCCTATCAGATTAATTACGTGAGTTTATTAATATTCCAAAGGATGAAACATTGTCCACTACGTCGTCTCTGCTTCCCTCATCCCTCCGCCCAACCTGACCACGTGCGCCGTTAGGCAGTCTAGAATCGTCTTGGAGACTAGGTTTGAATCAAGGCCCACTTAGTCCTGCACGATTCAAATCAGCCCTATCACATTTTTGTCTGCTTCAGTCTCCCCGTTCACCTGCCCTGTCGGGTCCTCGAAGTCAGTTTCCTACCCGCAATACATTGTCTTCGAAACCAATGGTCCCCCGACAGTGGGACCATGACTATGCTAAGATCAAGGCCACCTATGGTTGCGAGATCAAAGTATACCTGAAGGGGGTGGGCGACGCAGGCTGTTGACTTAGATAGATCTCCAATTTGATTATCTACTTGTGAGTACTCATTTGAATTAGATTTTGAAGAACTCGGCAACCGTATAACATTGCCGTTCAAACTCGAAACGTGGGGTGTAGAATTAACTATGATTTCAAAGGATACTATTCGGATATAATTTCCAAGATAATGAGCCCCTCATCCAACTATTACTTATTTGGGAGTGAATGCAAGCCCCTCGCCGTTATCAGTGAGGTCTTCTGGAGTACCCGAAGGACAGGTTCTCTTGAGTAGGCCAACTCCGAGATTACCAATGCGTCCAACACGTTTTAGATACTACTTAAGAGGGCTCTGCCAGAGTTAAACTCCAAAGCAAACACAATGTCCGACACCTCTATGCCATCCCCCACGCCAACCTCTACTCAACACCCAGATATCGAGGGTTATTCCCGTCCCCTATATGAGGAATTACACCGGGTTGTGACGGCTGATATGCGGAAGCTAGCGGAAGACTTGGGTGATATAGCGCTGGTACGGCTTGTGGTCCTGGCGGCCTTGGAGAAAACCAAGGTAAGTTAAACGACTCGAAGTCAGTAGGTATGTTGATATTGATCTTAGTCATTATAGGACCAAGTCCAAGTTGGAGATATGGAAGGTCTCTGCGACGACAGCAGCAGAAGCGATAAACCGGTTTATGGTCGTAGCGAATCCACGGGCCGTGCTATAATTTCAGCGCGTTTAGTAGAAGAGACCGTAAACCCAAAAACTTCAGCGGCTAAAAAAATGGAACGGTTGAGCGAATTGTTGGGGGAAATGGGAGAGCAGGTGGACGGCTATTTGGAGGAGACAAAGGCTTTCAACGCCATCCTAAGTAAATTGATCATGAGCTCCAGAGAAGGAGGCATGGATCGGTAGAGTAGTCCAAGTTATTTGATATTCAGTGCAACAAACTTAGGCTGTATATTCAATCCACTAGTAATAACCCTTTTTCAAACTCTCTGGTCTATGACCGCCGGATTACAGTACATGTTTCCAAGGGAAGAAGCCAGACGCTCAAACTTCAATTCAATCACGCTGACGTCTTACAGTAAAAAAACCTCACCCAATTACGGCGATAGACCAGGTGAGGGCGGTGGTTTCCCATTATCAAATCTGAGACACTACCTCAGGCGATTTTTCCCTGTCCAGGTGTGTTTGTTGCCAATAACCGCGCTATGCGTGATCATTATTTAACCGTCTATGTTGGAACTCCGCAGGCGTTGGTGTCCCCAACATCTGCAGGATAGGGTGCTAACCCCGGGTCAGCACGAGGCCACGGAGCCTCCACATTCGGTTAGTCTTGTTTTTACTCAATTAGAGATGAGCCAAATAGGTAAAACAACCCCACTTTGCTTGATCGAGAGAGACAACTATAGTCGGAGACAGTGCGTTTCACTCGTCTGCAGGTGGAAGTAGGCATAAATAATCAGTAGAATTATATCTGGCCGGAGCATCTCGTTGATTCTTCCGTGAATCTAGCAGGAAATCTTATCCCTATTGCTCTTCCGTGAACCACACAATTAAAGATCAATACTTGTCTTTTGCGTTCTTCCGTAACTCAGGCGGTCCTTCTCACTTCTCATACCTGTTCTTCTGCCGTGGGTATGTAAGTGACCGAATTCCTCTTCCACCCTCTTCCGTGATTCTATCAGAATTTCTCTTTCCTCTTCTTCTCCCTTTAGTTTGCCAGGGCTTCCAAAGCCCGCCAACCTTCTTAAACATCTTCCTGGAAGGGTGTCCGTCTCCTGAATCTTTGGACTGTAGCCTGTCCACTTCCGTGATCCCCGGTAGCTATTTTGGGATTCATTTGAGGTACATTCGTTCTCCGCCTTGCTGAGAGACGCGATGACAAAGGCGAGCTAGCTCCGGCAAGTTATACCGGTGTTCTAGATCGTCATAGACGCCATGCCCACGACAATTATATCATTATTGGATCAATACACGATCTTCAAAGGTGGAGCTTTGAGATTTCAAATTGTGATCGATAGCGTCGTCAATGAAGAGGCCGGGTGTGCTTTATTAGTTTCATCATCACGGAGATCTTCTTCGACGTTGATACACCGTGGGGCGACGAGGAGAATAATCCTGAAGAGGGCAGAATTCCGAATCCTCGGTAATACATCCGAGTAAATTGAGCCAAGCCAGCGGATCAGGTCATTGAAGTGCCATCACACAATCCGATGCAAATGGCTCACTGGGCGTTAGACAATTATGGATTTGTTTTGTGAAGTAGCTGAATATTAGATAGAAGTTGTCGACGAAGTTTTTTTGAGTTTCCAGATGAATTGAGGTATCATATTTTTCCTCCAAGCCTCCTCAAAAATCATACGCCTGTGTGCGAGCACCGTCGAAGACATCAATGGTTAGTTGCCTACAGCTGAGAGTCGTGGGAATGCCCCATTTGTATCATTTAGAACCAACGCCACATCATTTTTACAGCATATATATAGAGAGCATGATGGAAAAATCCCTACTACAATTCCCCATGTCCAACACAATGTCCGATAACAACACAGTTGCCTATATTGCTAGCGCCACGAGGCCAAATACCCCTTCTACCTCTGCCACCGATGACGACCTTGATTGGCATACCCGGTTGGAAGTTGCCATCAAGGCCGAAGTAGAAAAAATTTCGAATGAGATAGGTGATATGCAATTGGCGCGCATCATAGCACTTCAGGCATTAGAGGCAATTATGGTGAGGGTTTAATCACTTTCCGATGCCTCAGGTCTGACTTTGAGGATAGAGAAAAATGAGAAGAGAGAGGAAAGAAGGTGCAGGAGGGAAAGAAGGCGCAGGAGACGACTCTGATTCTGATTCTGACTCTGATGTGGTGAACCGCTCAATGGAGACGCTGGAATATTGGACGCACGAATACTCCAGGCACACAGACGAGTTTTGCGAGGCAGTGATGGAGTTCAAGGAGGTGGTGGATGCCGCTGATGCAGAGTTTGAGGCCATGGATGCCACTGATGCAGAGTTTGTGGTATTTGAGGGGCCGTAGATAGCTCAAAAGCTGGCCTATTTATGACTTTCGAATAATGTATGAAAACCGATCTTGATCCTTCATATCTGCTGTTAGTACTCGGAATCATCTTGGCGCAAGCACTATAATATACTTACTAAGACGAGGCCGAAAGGTTCCCAGTATGCCCCTGTATGACCCCCCGCCCTGAGCAGGAGATCAACTTTGTCTAAGTCAACCCTCAATGTCCATGCACATCTATTTCATTGACAGGTGAAGCGTATATATCATGACAAGGCCAGATTGTCCACGCATTGACAACGCTTTCAAAGTGACAAGGACGTAGAGTGAGCCCAGCTCAAACGGTACGCTGGTATCATATTCGGAACATCAGTTGTGACCAACACCATACCCCCCTTTTGTTCAATAGGCAATTCATTGGATCACCCAACAAATCGATGGGTTCGTAGCAGCTGAATTTTTAATTAAGTAGCTCATGCTGTATAGTCCAAACTTGGGCTTGAATTCGTCATAGATCTGCTCAATCTGCAGCGAATCCGACCTTGGCGTGCATGTCAACGTTCAGTTACCTCTCACCCTCCACTCCTCGCCAGATTACCTTCACCAGGCTCCAACGGGCTCATGCATAGATATAGATCTCCCGGAAGATGTTGGCCTATGGCAGGGGAAATTGATAGCAACTACCAGCTGCAAGATAGTCTATTTGCTGATTCACATGGATGTCTTCGAAAAACAACATCGATCTTCCCTGCTACCATTCTCCAGACGAGTGGACTTTGTTCCACAGCACGAGTCTGTGGTTTATCTGAGTGACAGATCTCGCCTCGTGAGCGCGAACATGGCCTTCTGCGCGTTCTGTATTCCACCACTAATGCCTGCAAACGCGACCTCAAGGAATCAAGATTAGCGAGCGACAAGGGATTGTCTCTATACAAGATCCAGCTGCATGGTATTTATATACAGTACATTCCAACTGTACATTGATTTTCTCCAAAGTATGCACGACTCCTCAATGACGGCCAGCTAAGTTCAAATGGTTAGGATCTTGGCGACAAATAAAGGTGAAACCTTAGCACACCTATCCACGCTCACTTGATATCCCTCACCCGGGGGCACTTGGACTTCTTCGACATTGTTCTCGATACCTGGAATTACACGTGCATGAATAATGACCTTAAAGAGGGCATAGAAACATTCGATGCACATTTTTTTGGTCTGCCTCCAACTCCGACGCTTACACTCGTAATACATGCATCAATGAGCACCGTGGAGCACATTATCAGCACACTAACAACATACCAATTGTTCGGACGGCTCATGTGAAATTCAATAGGTTAACATCCGTAAAGTGCTTGTGTCTTCCATTCTCCGTATCCAGATAGATGTGACAACTTTATGACCTCGACGAAGTGCATCGACTTTATTACGTTTCCTCCCAAGGATCTCAGATCCGATGGAGACACCAACGTCGAGATGAGAAGAGTAAGTCGTTCTTTTATACATGTTTCCTTCAAAAACTCATCGCTTTCTTACAATCCCCGCTCACCATTCCCGGCTTCAGTTCGTGCTGAAAAGCTCTCGTTACCACCTTGGTCACTATCCTCGAAGACACTTGGCCTTGAATGGTAGACCGCGTAACTTCTGCAAATTCACAAGAGTGGGAACCGGAAGTACGCTCAAGAGAATGATGCACTCCTGTGCTTGTCTAACGTTAATCTGACAGCTGTGCGACGTCGAAGATGTTCTCTATGACTCGGGTGTGAGCTCTAACACGGTCAAGAAGTATCATTAGTACGCACACAATTTCTCCGGCGTCAATGTACACGCACAAAGGGTCACCATGTACAGGAATTTGTACGGAGCTTTCTTGACTTCGATGACGCGCCAAGTGAGCACTGTCACACAACAATGATTGCTAGACCTGACCATGCAAGCTGCAAGATTCAGATGGGACACATATGCATACAGAACTTCTTTGACGTCAAATTTTGCGTCAAGAGAAGCCGTATATAAAGCTTCGCACATAGCTTCTTCAGCATTTTATGATGTCCGGTAAAGGCATGTCATATCCATTACAAAGTAACATCCTAGGCATTACTATTTGAATACCAGGTGAGAATCTGTACATAAAAAACATCCTCGAAGTCGAATGATGTATTGAGTCCTTTGATACGTAGAGCTGCACACAAAACGACGGCAACGAAGTCATCGTATGAGCATCAGGCCCCAATACAATCGTGTAAATATTCAACGCTTGTACAATAACTTTCACAATGTCTGCGACGTTGCGGCTTGAGTGTGCGGTGTTTCCACGAGTATATATAGAATTTTTGTTGGTGTTTTTTTGTGGATCTCACACCACAAAGCCCATTGGTGTTAATATGGCGCTACAATTCCGCTGCCCATTTGCCTTTTGAGTCGCGTTCGATACAGTGAGCCCCATTTGATAGGAGAAAAACAGCACAGCACATGGCTAGCGCGCTTTTCCCGGAGTCAATTCGGGCCATATCAGGCCGTACGATACATTCTCTACTAATTGCATAGGAAACACACAACTGCTGCAACTATCGGTAACATAATCACTTTTGACCCAGCCCGCTCAACAACATCGGCAGTGAGCGTAGATATAGGATACTCAATATTCCCCTGTTGGCCATATTTGGTATACACAGATTGATGTATGCAGCGGAAGAACGTTGGCGAGCACCTCGTGAATAGTAGGGGAGCGGCACACCGAAAATGAGGACTTGGGTCGAATAATAGCGAAGTAGATAGGAACGACAATAGCAAGAATCAAAAGAATGGTATCAGCAAGAACCGCTAGGATGATTATTTTCGTTATGGATTTTGTGGTGGGAAAGGCAGAAGAGTTGGACGCTTTTCTTTGAGTGCCCGAGATGATGTTGTTTTTAGGCTCGTGTCGTAGAAGCCGTCACTTGAATTATGATGGTACGCACCGCCGAATTGTACATTCAGGTCGTTCAAGCATGATAGAAAGAGCTATTTCCGGTATTATATGAAGGTGCGATAGAATCACAGGGTCGGAAGGTAGTGTCATCGAGGAGAGCATATTTATGCACCGCTCTCGTTGCTATACGTCCAGATTGACGTTAGGATATATTTTCGCTCGATGAGCTGCTATTACATGCCATGCCACTAGCGATGAAGCCGGGATGGGAGTGAAGAGGCGTGTTAACGTGTAAATACCAGGTGCTGGGCAAGGATGGCTCTAATGGCAGAATGGACATGCTTCAACAAACTTATTGGAGCTTTAAGAGGAATGCATTGCCTGTGTCTGGGTGATGCTTTTCTAGGTGGAAGCGTACGTGCGCAGTTGAGTCACGAGTACCCATTCTGGTGAGCGATATCAAGACCGGGAGACGTGCAACCCCCTCGCATCCGAATTCAGAAGCTCCTTCACAATTATGGCCTGACTGAACTCACAATCGTATTGATATTCAGTTTTTCACAGCAAACGCCGGTGAATAATGAATATCCAACACCTGTCGCCAAGTCCAGGCTCGTCCCGGGGACAAATCAAGATAGGATACTCTTGTAGGGCGTGTGAGGCCTCACTTCATCAAACTCGCATCGCTTACCTGAATTGTGTCTGGTCGGAGGTGCCCGCATATAGCCCTCCAAGGGGAATGGGGAGGGGTTGTATCTGAAATCAGTTGGGCTGTCAGTAAAAAGTGAGCGCAGTTGGTGCGTGGGTGAGTAACCGTCAGGTTTGTTGACGCAGCTGCATCCTCGAGCTTCAATTACTGATAGGTATCGGTTGTACGTCTACTATAGTAGGTGCCGGCGGATTGTCGTGGAAGAACGTTGAATTGTGAATACATTGAGGACCCCTTTGAGCAGCGGTGAAATTAGGGGGATTATAGCACGGTCATAATATCATGGTCTCTCAGATCAATTGCCGGGCATCAACAACCGTACACACAACTGGTCCTCGTCGACACCAATTTGTATGCACCTGCCAAGTTGAGGAACTTAATTTATGTATACAGGGCAGCTGTGCAAAAATTGACGTCGGGGGGGCATCACATTGTGTGCACAGGGAAGCTTTACACAATTTATCACACGATTGGCTGCTCTGTAAATGGGTCGATCTTCTTCGAGTCAATTTACATGTGTAGTTGCTCCATACGCAGCATCTCAGGATATCATCTACATAAGTAGTAAAACAAGATACATCGGTGAGGTGTGTGAAGGGTTGTGTCGAAAAACCCCTACACACCATAATATTACTCCTTACCTAAATGCAATATGCGAGCGCAGAGAGCACTTTTCTTTTGTCCGTGGCAACGATTTCAGTTTGATCGTGTATTCTTCTGCTGATTTTATTTCACAAGAGAACATCGTAGAGTGTCATAAACTGATGCACTATGAAACTATTTACAGGCCAACCGCCCCCCACCGCTTGACGGTGGCTACACTACTTCATGGAGGAAGTGGCTGAGAAATCTGTCTCGCTAGTGCATTACTGTAGAGCATTTCTGCTCCCGGCGGTATCATCGTTTATTATATTCAGGGTGGGTCAAAGGCTTCCGTTTATACATGGCCGGACTCGAGCTACGCTGACTTCGACGACGTTATCATATGGTTATGGTTATCATATGGTTGTCAAGCGTCGAAGTACTGCCTAATGCCTACAAAGAAACCTTTCCGATATCGTAGGCTGAGCATGCGTGCCCTCATCTACTTTCGATCGTAGAATACCGTCGTCGAAGCCATTCGAGAGTAATCCAGTCATCAGCGACTGTTGGAGTATGGGAAATATTTCAGGCGTCACTTATGTCTCACATGCTACATTGAACTCGCTTGGGATGATAAATCATTCTGATGAGTTCCTCAAGGATTTGACATTCGTATATTGAACTACTCACCCACGCTGATATAGTGAAGACTGGTATGAGCCTCACCGGGTATATCGATTCACATAGCAGCTTACGCGAGGTCAAAGCTCCAGTTGAAATTGGTTGGTGGTTAGAGAAGAAATATGGGAAATACGATCCCTCCTACGACCCATGACATCTCAGTGCACATTTCCATCCAGCAAATACCTGCATATACACCAAATCATACCCTTCCACGTCAATCCGTGTGTAATAAAGGTGAGTTGCGCACAGAACGTCTTCGACAATAGGTGGCTTGCATGTATGGAGCAGCGTGAACGTGAGAAGAGGATCAAGGATCTGCCTACAGCTAGGCGCTGTAAATTAACATTGACGAGTATCAATTGATGCTCTTCGATGTCAATTTACAGCGCCTCCTTGTACACACTAATCGGTGCTCCCCGACGCCGATCGTATGCGAAGCTGCCCTATTCAAGTGAATCAACGCTTTTTGACCTGGCAGTTGCATACGGATTGATGTCGAGGACTATCAGCTGTGTGCATGGCCGCTCTGTACACACGACTATTATTACCGAGCACTATGTCAGGTCACAGAAAGAGACACCCCCTATGTGGGCGTGTGCGTTGGCTGCTTTGGCTAGTCGACGGCCTATGGAGTTGAGCAAAAGAGTGGAAGCAAGTTGCGAGGGTAGTGGGTGCGTTGAATAATACTAAATAATCGAATCCCGAAGTTGTATACTTTTCTTGGATTGATTTCTCAGTCGCACACCAGTATTCACTTGACGAATACATACCCCAAAAACACCATTTATTACGGACAGGGCGATAGATTACAGCCAGTTACGACATTAAACGTTCCCACGATTGCCTCGCCGCTTGACTTCGCTGACGTTGTTCTGAGAGCAGTCTCTAGAAGCAGCTTCGCCGACGTTGTTATGCACGAAGTCATGGATCACCCAATAACATCTTTGATGCCATACTGAGAGTAATCAGGACGTCGTCGAAGTAGTTGTGCACCCAACTATTCCGGGAACAAAGGGGTTGACGCTATATTGTGAGGGTCGGACACTCTCGCTGTCCCCTATTCATAATGTATACACAATTGACACCTGCCCTATGTTATACGTCTCAATGAGAGTTAGCCTTATAGGCGTCAACATGGGGGAAGAGAGGAGAGTAAGAGAGAATATTGAGACGTGTTCGTGGGTAGTCATAATTATATATTTTCAATGATGGCGGACCATAGAGCAACCTGTATACCGATCTCGCAGCACCCTCAATGAAACATCCTGGTGCGTACCTGAGACTTCACCACTGCATCAACTTCCTTGGTGAGCGGAATGACTTCGAAGAGGATACTTATGGGAATCTTTGAGGTCACTTTGGTGGGACCAAAGGAAGCGCATTCGTGGGGGCATGCATTATTTGGCGTCGCCAGCAAGCTGATCAAAAATAACGTCGAAGAGCGTCATTGTGTATCGCTCCTCTGGTGTACAATTATGCTCTTTGTAGGCTTTGACGTCAAGGAAGCAATTTGATGCCTGATGAATCGTTCGTCGCCTGCCGACTTGGTAGTTTTGGAGAGGTTTGATTATACCTATATATATAATCTTCATTTTTTTGTTAGATGGCACAACAGAGGAATGATACAAATGACGTCGAGAAGAGCATTCTTATGCACCACGGTCCTGTTGTGCAAGATGCTCTTCGACGTCATTTCTTATGTACTGTGGGGTGATGCATGAAGTAGACGTCAAGGAGCATCCTGTGCACTACAACAAGCTTGGCGGTACGCGAAGTTAGTATTCATCTTTGAGGTCGTAACCCTGCCAATGATATCTCGAGTGCATAGAAGAGAAGAACTGCATGAGCCAGCGATCTCAGTTGGTTGTACACATGAGACCTCATCGATGTCAAATTATTGTAGTATATACCCTTATTCGCTTGGTGTCGAAATCTGACTGCTTCCACAAACGTGCTCCTTGACGTCAATTTTTATGAATTATTCCTCTACCGTACACAAATTTGATGTCAAGTTGAGAAGTCTCTTCGAGGTTATATTGTGGACAGCCTGTCAAGCACCGAGGCTACTTGCAAGCTGTCGAACATGCTCTGACCCCAATTTGATGTGTGACTTGCTTCCTTGACGCCAAAGCCTACAAAGAGCATAATTGTACACCAGAGGAGCGATACACAATGACGCTCTTTGACGTTATTTTTGTGTGGTGTGTCTGCTGTACAAAAGGTTTGTGTCGAAGAGTACCACTATGTATGTACCTTCGACGTCACGTTATAGAGTGTATCCTGTCCAAAGTCGATCTGTGAAGCAACTCCGCTCTACACTCAAGTGTTCTGTGTCGCTTTTGTGCATGTACAGCTTCTTCGACAAGGTTTTCGGAGATTATCGAGCTGCACCCAACGCTTCCCCGATGTCGGTTCCTGCATATGGTTCCTTCGTGCACCAAAGACTTAGCCGGTTTTGAATAACAAATGAGCGCCGTAGAGTATCATATTTAATTGAGGCAATCCAATTTTTTAGCTTCGCTGCGTGATGTCAGGTCATAGTGATTGATCGTACTGTCTATCTATTTTGAGAGCGAGGGAAGATATTTGAATGGCGGGTTAATCCCGGCCAACCTTGGGTCGTTGATGTAAGCCCAAAGTGGTAGCACGTGAAAGACATAATGGTCCATGGATTAGTCTCTCTTCATTAACGAGTGCGCGGTAACATTTACTACACAAATAGTTATGTGTCTGAGGTACTGAGAGCCGACGGGTTTGATAAGCTCCGAAACCACCCCAAAGAAACCATATCTCAACGATCATGAGGCTCACGCCTAGTTGGTTTATGTGCGGTCCTGGTCCTATCCGATGAAATATACACTTGCCTGTGCGTGGTATATAAGCAAATATTCTGCTTCCCCAACCGTGGACAATCGCGAGAGAAATGGATCGGATGTTTACATACATTGGACAATTGAAGCGACCCATCATATAAGTGCGGGCATAACTGAATGCTATCGAAGCTACAGGGATTATACTGGCTGGCCAAAGAACCGACAATTGTAGAATTGTCATATTGTACAGGATCCTGGGGAGTATCTTTATTTCCTCATCAGGAGGCAGTGAGCGGATAATCTCGACGCCATTTTCCTTGGTGTGCTTGTGGCTCTGGCCCGTACGTCTTATACATTGCCACGGCTACGCAGCGCCTGCCGTTCACTTGATTTATGTATACGTGCATGGGTGAATGCCATCGAGGACACAGATTTGGTTCAAGTCCAGACGTTGATTTCACCGACAAACGTCCCGGACACTACTCTGGGTGCTTGCAGTACTCAGTGCTTGCCACACTTACGGAACAACTTCCAAGACGTTGTTGCGCCGAGCTGTCAGTTTGCACAGGCACATATTAGACATCAAAGGACAATTGGTTGTCTGTGATAACCAGATGTGGACATCACCGTGCCCATACAATCGGTCGTAATTGAAAAGGTCCTTGGAAATTGTGAGAGCACGGGCCGTCCATAGAATGACCTCGACGAGGTTATTATGAGAGCAACAGACGGAATACGAGTGCCTGGCCGCTCACAAATCAACTTCGACGAAGTTATCCTCTCCGAGAAGCCGCTTCTCAAGTAACCTTCTGTATATTCACTCCCATCGATTTTTACGAAGTGCTATGTATCCTGTTCCTCAGTTGGACATACTCTCGGTTGAAATTTGCTTGCAGAATAATTGTGTTGATTTTATTTTATTTCATAGATATAATTGTAAGTAGTTCGTGTGTAGAGCAGAGTAGCAATGCCCAGAATAGGCTGTCAAAGAGCATCACTCGACAGCAGAGGACCAGCAAATAATAATGCTCTTCGACGCAGACACGCTACACACAAGAAATGGCGTCGAAGAGCGGGCTAGGGTGGGCCCATTAGATCTTCTGGGTCCAGGACTCGGATAGTCTGCAGTGGTAACTCACCTTGACACTTGGACAGTGTCGTCGAAGTTGTTTACGTGTCCCTCCGTTGGGCCGCAAGATTTCTTCTCACAATTGTCAAGTCAATAACAGATCACGCGTCGAGGAGGGATACTTGCACCTCGATCAATACAGGGCATTCCCACCGTTGGGTTACTTGCATGCCGCAGACCTGTCGCCTTGGAAGATGTCTTCTAATCGCACGAGCAGCGGGATGATCGTGAGAATGTGCTCGCCCAGGTTCTTCAGGGAAAACTATAGGTACTCTCGTTGGACGCTCGAATGAAATTACTGCTGTTGAAGACTTGAGGTGTTGTTGCCATTAGTTTATTCTCCTATTGGGATGCAAGCTGGAGGGTCCAATAGTTGTCTACATCATCTATTAACGAGCATAATAAGGCAATACTCTCCAACGAAGCGTGCAAGATTGCAATAGGAATACTCAGCTATATGATTTACATCTATACTGGATTGATTGGAAGATCCATGAGCCACAGCCCCGCTTTTGCTTGCTATTGCTGGGATTACGCAAATAGACACAAACACACACCGAGTTCTGGTTTGCGGAAGTAACGTGTCGATAAAGAACCACAAGGCGTCCCAGCCCCCCTTGTAGACTCTGAGATAACCATTGCTCTAGAATTATATCTGAACACCCAAAGACGTGTGGAACTAACCCAAAAAAGCGACTTGTTATATACATCAACCGTTTGCAAATATATACACATTGTTTTGCCTTCCAAAGAAACTACCACCAACGACCAGGTTTCTTCATCAAACCACCTGAACACCAACCGGCGAATCCGCAAAAGTAGTGGTAGTAGTCGAGCTCGATGCCTTTCTTGCAAATGTCTACGTCACAAACCCACAACCCCACACATCCGCAGATCAGCATACAGAAATGACGTCCAAAAGACAACGCACCCTTCCCAACTCATTCCTCTTCCCTTCCAATTCACTCCCACAACCATCCCTCCCACATTCATGTATCATCAAGTCGGTATTGAGGTCTTTCGTAGTATTGATCTTGATTGAAATATTCATAGGGCGCTAGAGAAAAGGGAGGAGATCAGGCGTGAAGATCGGAATTATGTAGGTTTCGCGACGGCAGATGGGTGCCCCGTGTGTAAAGAATTATTGGTCCTCTACCCCCCATCACCAAGAGTGCGGATACGCCATACGAAGAGGCGTGGGGGGTAGGAGTAGGGGTAGGGGTGGAAGAGGGGAAGGGTGGATATGCTACTCACTTGGGTTACCCTGCTGGCACCACCCGTTCTTGCGAATTCGTGAGGAGAAAAGGATAGGTTGTCACTGGTGTTGTAGACCCCGTCCGCGGCGGCCCGGATTTTTTTACGCGCGTTGAGTGTGGCGAGGAGAGAGTTGGAGTAGACTAAGGGTTCCATAGCGTTAGAATGCAGTACCCGCGGATGCTTACTAGTGTGCCGTGCTTACGTCGTCCGATACAGAAGAAGAACATAATATAGAAGAAAGTTTGTCCCGCTAGGACAATCTACAGATTGTTTGAGGATCATTATTATAGAGTTTCTCGAAGTTGGTAATCGACTGACCGAAACTAACGATGCAACAGCACACAAACTGACAAAATTGTTAAGTAACACGATAAGGTATTATGAAAACTGATCAACCTTGTAAGAAGGCCAGTATTGACAGAATACACGATCTACGAAAAAATCTCAGGGCCAGACAGCGGGGGGCAAAAAATCAGGGCACATACCAGTCTTTTGATCATTGTATCAGACCTGTCCGTTGAGCCTAAGTGAGTGCTACATAAGGCGTGTAGGTGCATAGAACCTACCTTTGAAAACCTGTTCGAGATTGATGGAGGATGATACAAAGGCTGGCGGCGATGAAGATATCTCCAGCGGCAGCGAGAGCGTTCACAACAATTGAGAGGCCCTATATTAAACGTTATGTTCGGGATAAATGCAGGGAACTTGATTGACCACACCTTTAGATGAGCGAGCTCCTCGTACGTCTCGAGACGGAGACTATCAAAACAAAATGACAATCCAATACCCACAAATGAAGTCAACTATTGAACTCACGCAAGAGCCGTAAAGGCTATACCAAACCACATTTAATGATACTCAATATCAAAGGACATCAATGGTAGGACGTACCGACAACACAACCTAGAAGTAGTGGTGATTAGCGACTTATGGGTAAGAGGATCAACCAAATTTCATAAACGGACCGAACTCGCTAGCCACCAAGAGAGCCTACGTCACACTATAAGTGACATAGCAGATCATCAAAGAAGGGCTACATCACAAACCGCGATTCCAGTGAGCCAAATTCTACGGTTACTCACTGGGTATCGTTAGGGGGTGTAAGCTATAGTGGTATGCAGAATACTCACGTCTCCAGACTCGCATGGTGAGAAAGCTGTGAACACGGGTTTAATGGAAAAGCTCGGTGTTCAAGATCGAAGGAGCATACCTTTGGACTAGAAGTGCTGTGAACCCCTAACGAGAGTGTCAGATATGACTGTCATTGAGCAGACTGTTCGGCTTACATTGAACAGAACCTCCACCTTGTGCAATAAGCTGGGTCAAAATGCGACAAACCGGATAGAGGAATAATTACCAGTAGACTCCTACGGTTTGTGTAAGTGATATAGTAGGAGGGAACAACAGAGGGCGTACCAGACCAATCGGTTCAGCATTTCTGACTGGGCGTAATGCACAACGAGGTAGACGTAGACTGGAAATTGTACCATGAATAAGTGATGCTTATGGGAGGTGTTGACGAACCCGTGTGAGTGATGAGGATTTGATGGACAGTCTCAAAGAGCGTGACTAATCCCACCTGGCCCCGGGGAGTATGTTAGAAAGTGGGCGCTGTTTGAAGGCGAGAACCTTACCAGGAGTTTGATCGACCAAGTATCCGATTGGTGTGTGTAGTAGTAGTATACCTGCAGGATGGATACTGAGGCACATAAGCTACGCGGAGGTTGAAGAAAATGGATGGATTGGGCACCGCCATATAACCTGGGGGACAAAGATCGTTAGACAAGTGGTGACAGCAAGAAATAGAACAAGTACATCGCAGCCACAACCACGCCGATCAACGCAACGCCCAGTCTGCAACAATGAGTCTTGTGTATGGATCGAGCAGTCAAAGGACATACGTATTTCCCAGCGACGGAGGCAACGACATGAGAGCGAGAGATACGAGAGACGACAGGTGGGGAAAATGGGGGGCGAAGAAAAAAAGCAAGGTCCGGAAGAAGATAAAGGGGGCTGGGGAGTAAATGAGAGAGTGGGGACACGTTGTTAAGCTTCAGCCTGGAGCGTCGAGAACGATGGGGTGGGTACGAAGAACCCTCACGAAGAAGGTTCTCGTTCGCTCGGACTTTCCAAGGGCGGCTCCACTGTCTTTTTGACATTTTGACGCTTTCGCAATCCCTCTTCAAAGTATAGAAGATAGGTTAGCGGTACTCCCACTAAGTGTGGGGGGTATTACCTCTTTCTTCCGTATCTCAAACTCGAGGTGAAGGGTCCCGTTTATTCAAGGAGTCCCTATGTGTTTTCTGGACGGAGAGATTTTCGAAGGGCGTAGGGTGGGTATGCTGCGGAAGAAGACTTGGATTTTGGAGCTAGCACCTTCGTTTTAACCTCAAGATCTGCGGATCGTGATCAACTTCCAGGATCCCCGGGGAAGACGGCGATCCAAAGTCTTTGCGGCGTTGTGGGGCATTTGATCTCCTGGGGTGGGCCTACAAGAAATAATGCATTGGGTATTTCTTGAAAGATCATTCCATGGTTCAATAATTTTCGGCGCGTACGCAAAAAAAAAAAACACGTGACATCCGAATGGTGCTTGTGGCGTTTCTAGCTTGAAATGCCTTCTTGATTAAAGACCAATTTTTCTTCTATCGTACGTCTCATAGATGCCTATAGATGCACAGGGCCCTATCTATCCGAATATGATCCGACATGTCATTTACGTCATTGGTCAACCTCAAAACCAACACAGAAGGCCCGGTAGTGTGTCGCCGTCAGGCTTCCTTTGGGGGGATCACACGGGGCGGGTTAGATGATAATCCAGCCTGTTAACCACATAACCGATTATCCATCTGTCTTACCGAGCATAGGATTGGATTCCTGATAAATCCGGTGGCCCTTTGCGACACCTGAGTCGTCGCTAACAACAAATTGACTTTAAGATAACTCCACGAAAGATCCAGATACAGCAACATTTCCAGCACCACAGAAATTGTGGCCGAAAAATTGTGGCCGTGAAAATGCTCATTATTCGTATACACACCCAATAGCATCAAATCACAAGCAGGCACAACCAGGAGCTAAGTCGACGTACAGCCTCACCTCGCGATGCTCCCTTTAATATATATTGATATTGGTATTGATACTGTTTACAAGTAATGTTGGCCGCACAGATTCACAGCCATCCCAGCCAGCCACCATCTTCTGCGACGTCAATAATGTATGGCCCTGTAAATGCGCTTCCTTTTGAGCCCACCCAAGTGACCCCAAGGATTTCTATAAGCACCCTCTTAGAAGTCGTTCCGCTCACCAAGCGTCGATACAGCGCCGACGTCTTGAGTAAGCACCAGAATGATTCATTGAGGATATTACGAGGCCGCTACACAGGTGGCTCTGGTCCGTCCGCGCCTGAGCAGCCGGAATTTCCCATTTCTGCGTATGTAGGCACCCGGTCGTCTAACCCTGTCCATACACTTATAATCAATCAGTATACACTATTGTAGAGTGCTATTATAAACGTCGTCACTGAAGACCTCATGTGACTCATGGAACCAGTAGAGTACGTGAATACATCGGTGAGTATGACTATAACTACCCACGAATATATCTCAATTTTGCATCCCCTTACTCTTGCTCTCTGAATAATGTCGGTGGAGTCAAGCGGCGAGGCAATTACGGGAAAGGTTAATGTCCATGCGGCAACAACTTCGACATCTCTGAAGGGTTCTCGTCAATGTCAATATGCGGGCAGGCGCTCTCTAACCCCCGATAGCCGTTGGGAGTCGTGACCCTTGGAAATTCCAATTAGTCGAACTGAAGGCATGAAGGTACCCTCTGCACAGCAACATCATTTATTCCAATCGCTTGACTCGCCCCCTCATTATCCAACGGTCATCTGATTATCGTTGAAATAGATCGGTTAGAAGTTTCATGCAGGGAACGTACTTCCATGGCGGTTGTTCAGGGTCTGTCTGTCTTGATAATTCATAACCTCGTTGACGACATATGTGTCTCCAGGGTACGTCATGGTTCCTTTGCTGCGGGTATTGTCTACTTCGGTGGGGCAGGAATGTCATATGAAAGATTATACCCTCCAGAGCCTCGCCGCGCTCTCCAAGCATGCCTTTCCGCATTACCTCTCTTCGCTATCTTCGCCTCCGAATTCACATACTCCTCATCCACACGACAGCTGCGGGAAAACCAGACTTTACCCCGTTCCTCTACCTTCGAGAAATGTGGCGATGGGTCGAACGCTTACTCTGGCGTGCTGTTGTACTCAGCTCACGACTATGCGATATTCATCAAGGCGATTCGCCCGATTCGTTATGGCAGTGGTTTGGCCATTGCTCTACATGTAGTGCGACATGGCCCTCCAGCTTCCGCACTGCTCATCGATCAGCCGTTTCTTCAATATACCTTCGCGCCTTTGTCCTTCGGTATCGTGTCCTTTCTGAATCTCCTGTCTATATTTCAAAGGCGCCTTTTTGGCTCCACCAAGCATGCGTGTTGGCACAGGATTATCGTGTCGTCCTCAGTTCTAGCACAACCTTCCCCCACGCAAGTGAAAGGAATGTGAAAGCCGAGGAGTTCGTAGATTTATGTATGGTTGTATGGGAAGCTAGTGGTGGAGCGGGCGAATACGTTAGTTGGGTGATTGATGTACGTGCTGCCTTGTATCGCTACTCTCAGATCTCCGAGACCTGCGCTAATGTATACATATTTTTAGGACCCGCTGGCTAAGCAGATCATCACGTACGTCGACACTTCGCCATACGGCGTCAAAGGTCGCAGACGCGCTGCAGACTCGTCTGCCTCGGCCAACAAAAAGACCAATGAATCGACGACGGATCCGGGTGTCTCAAAGGAAATGGAAGATGGGAGGGTGGACCTGTCCTCAACTCAGTTCGTAGTCATGTTCATACTTGGCCTCCCTTGATCTCATCTGACATATCTGACAATCAGCCCCTCAAACGAATGGCAGGACAAGGTTGTCGACATGCTCGGTGCCGGGAGGACAGATGAAACAATATATCATCTGGCAACTCTAGCCGTCTCGAAGAAGAAGCCTTCATTTTGTGTAGCGACACACGTGAGTGACGAGGATGTTCACCAGGGGATGGACGGGAGAGATGGCGGAGACGAGTTGGGGAAGAAGTTTACGCTACGATGACACGACTCTGTCGAGTCCTGTCAATACCTCTGCGTCTGCCAACCATTCCTTTAGTTCAAGAATGAGGAACGACCAAACCAAGGAAGAAGAGGGAAAGCAACTTGCCGAGGCCGTTGGGGAGCTCAGTCTCAATGAGGATGAGGAAGTGCGGTACCATGGCAAGGCTAGTGGGCTCTATCTCCTGACCGACCAGGAGCGTGTTGACAAGAGGAACGAGAGTGGGATCTGGTATGCTATGCGCTCTCATTCCAAATGTTTTCAATAACACTTTCTGATTTTCAGGAGATTCCCTGGTGCTCGTGTCTGGCCGCCACTACCTTCGGTCGTAGGGTCGGAGCCAAGTGATGATTCCGACGGCCATGTTCCGATGCTAGGTACTTCCTCAATGCCACAATCAAAAACGTATCCTCTGATCAATGGTCGAACTACAGAACGTTCTCTGAGTCTCTCAGAACCCGGAAAGGGTCTTGGTGTCAATGAGCCTTTGCCCAGAAGGGTAGAACAAGAGCGATTACTCAAGATATATTTCACCATTCGACCATTCCATGGTGCCCCTGGCGCCCTTACTTCACCCGCTCGCCCCGCCGGCCGTCGGGCTGAGATAGCGAAAAAGGGAGCAGTCCTAGAAGGCGCACTAGACAAGTGGTATTTCGATCTCCCTGTGCATCTTCGATATGATTGTGCAGTCACCGCCGATCGGGATGTATCAAGCCTGCCCCCAACACACATCCTTGCACTCCACATGCAATATTGGTGTGCTGTCCTATTATTACATCGGCCTCTGTGAGTTTCTCCCTCCCCATTGGTTGAGCGGACACTGACGTGGCTGTATAGAATCCGACTAGCGCCGGGGTCTAAGAACAGGTCTGGTTCAGATGACCAAACCGATTCTGATGACTTCGAGTTGATCAATTCGAGGAAGAGTTACGAGCTCTGCGCCAGTGCTGCCAATCATATCACGTCGATTGGTCAGTTCGTCTTCTCACTCACGTCGGCACTTACTGATGTCCCAAAACAGTGACTGCTTATCGTGAACGACCCCTCTCAATCGGTGTTCGGTATTTTTATGCTACTACCTGTTCACGGAGAGCATCATGCATATCATCAGTGGTACGCACCCTTCACTTGCTTTTTGTCATCAAACCTGCTGACCTTCCCTCCTAGTCAACACGTACCCCGACGATCCACAGGCACGTATTAACTTACGTCGGTGCCTGGACGCTCTTTCAGCGATGGGCCACGTGTGGCCCGCCGCCGAAAGAGTATTGGAATTGTTCAGCGGTGCCAAGCTGAGCATCCCTAGTGCCCATGCCGCCACCGTTACCGCCAACGATCAGGCCCTGCAGAAGTTGGACACCTCCAATGGCCACCAGAGAAAGTCTACGCATGAGAGCGACGCAGGAGAAAGTGTCGCAACACCCATGGCCAATGATTTTCTCAACAGTGCTGGAGAGTACGTTGCGCTGATCCGATCGGGGGTCGCTACCTATCCACAACACGCCGTCCATCGACAAATGTCTCAGCAGGGGCCTGACCCAACAGGTCAATACGCCACGGCACGCTCACAGTCGTACCAGAATGCCTGAGACACCCGCTCTCCCGCCGCCGACTCTTTTGCCACAGACGGAGTACAGATGGTCCAATATCTCTCCTACGACCTCTGGATCACAGGCCATGGTCGAGGAAAGGAATGTGAGAGCCAACGGTCGTCATTACCCCCAGGAAGAACATTCTCTATCGACTGGCATTTTTCCGCCACTCTATTCCACTGGGCTCCTTGACGATCATGAGCACATCACCGGGTTTCTGTGACTCTTTTTATCCCAATTTACCCTTGCTGCATGGCCAGTGGCAGGATTATCAGAACCCTCGTGCTCACAACGTTCTTGTTGAGTCTGCCTCATCTATGGAGTACATGAGAGTCTCGTGTACTTGTGGCAATGAATACAGGCATCGTAAACGACAATTTGCAAGCTTGCGGGAAGAATAGACACATCGGCGTCTCCGCCCGATGAGTCATGGGTATAATAAAGTGCTGGTAGCAACGCATGCATCCGGGCCATTCAAGTACCAGCATTACTTGGTGTGCTGGTGGAATTTTACCTATCGACATCGAGGCGTCGTAGACAATGTATCAAGAGCATCTACATGTTATTAGAGCGTGAGGTATCTTGGCGGCAGCAGTAAACAATCACTACTGCTGATGAGGACTAACTGAGAGTCGTCGAAGGGCAAGGGTAGCAACGCGAGATGTACAACTGATGTCAGTCAGTGCGCTGGAAACGGTTAAGTATCTACGGTAGTATCGTTTTGTTTGCCACCGATCGGAAGGGAAAATAGAAATTCGAGCTTGGGTTCGGAGAGCATATTACAGACAGCCTGGTTTCACATCGGGATTAACAGAGATTGTGTGAGAGTGTGTTGGGCCGATGATCTCCTATTGAGACTTCAAGTTCAAATGTTTGAGGAGGGAACCGGAGCCGGGAGGGTAACAGTATTTCTGAATGGGCAAAAAAGAAAACCGGGGTTATCGGAGTATACTACAGATAGGTGAGTGGTCTTTTCATTGAGCGGGCATAAGCCACTGACAAGTTGACTAGAGGGTTAATTGGTTGTTGCCACCGATGTATATATTACATTCAGCAGTATTGCGTAGTATCAACAAGCAAAAAAGAAGAGAGCTTGCGACCATCTTCCGGGAGTTGTACTGAGTCGGGTCCGAATCGGAAGGTCGCAGTGTGACAGTGGCCTCCCTTGAGTCAAGCCCCGAGGCCGAAAAGACCGTGGGAGCCAATTCCATAAGGGTATATAAACCCCGGTGATCAAACCTGACATTTTCCCAAGTTCTTCTTAAACGCCCACCACCATCATGCCCGCCCCCTCCAAGACATCCGCCATAGACGCCCTGCGTGAGAAAATGGAGGCGGAAGAACGCGAGTACGAAGAGCGGCGGCGGCAGCGTCGGGAGGAGATGGCGGCAGTGTTGGCGGCGGAAGAGGAGCGAGTGAGACGGGAGGAGGAGAGAAGGCTGGAGGAGGAGCGTGAGGAGGCGGCGCGTCGGAAAGCGGAAGAAGAACGGTTGGAGGCGGAGCGTCGGGCGACGACGGAGGCAATGAAGGCGGAGGCGGAGGCCAGAAAGAAGGCTCAGCGCGAACAGGACATCGCACAACGTCAGGCCAGGAAGGTTGAGGCTGCCAAGGAAAAAGCGGAGCGGGAAAAGGCGGCAGCAGCGAAGGAGGCGGGGTCTTCGAGGTCGGGTCAGATCGAGGAACGGGGAAGGAAAAGGGCGCGGGTTGAGGTAGAAGTCGGGTCCGACGGAGAATTGCTTGGGGCACAGGAGAGCAGTGAGGAGGAGACAGAATATGCGGGTAAGGGCAAAGGGAAGGGCAAGGCGATGAAAGGGTGGGCAAGGTCGGGTGGACGGAGGATAAAGCTTGGGGGAGATGTAACCTGCGCTCGGTGTCACAGGATGGGAAAGAAGTGCATGGCTGTAGCGGGCGACAAGTAAGTACCTTTTTTCATAATTGGACATGAGGACTGAGGAAATGATGTACAGCATCACGGTGTGCGTGTCATGCCAAAAGGGCAATAAGGGGTGCTACCCGATCGGGTCGGAACGGGAGGGTGGGGGGGACGTGAAGCGTACGAATGAGCTCCTGGAGGAGCTGGTGGAGGGGTTGGGGTCGTCGTCGGCAACGAATCAGGCGGTAATGGAGTGGATGAAGAAGTCGGAGGAGATCGGGATGGGTTTGGTGAAAGTGGCGAAGGAGATCCAGGACGCGCTGTCGAGGCAGGAGTATGTGCTGATAGAGATGAAACAAAACCTGGAGGCTGTGTGGAAGCGGGGTCGGGGACGGGCGGAGGAAAATTTGATGGCAGAGGAGTCTCAGTCGGTGGATCCGGATTGGGAGGAGGAGGGCTCATCGGGGTTGTGGGAGACGGAGGAGGAAGTGGAGACGGAGCAAAAGTGGCATCGGGTGGAGAAGGGAAAAGGGAAGGCAGAGGAAGCGGAGGAAGCGGCGGAAGCGGCGGAAGCGGAGGAAGTGGAGGAGGAGATGGATGTTGACTTGGAGGGTGAGGATTGAGGGTGTGGTCCGCCGTCGGCCGCACTCAACAAAATGTATATAGAATAATTTTGGAATGAAAGAAATGATCTTGGGAAGAAAAGTGTTTGTAAGGCAGAAAAGGCAGAGGAGATAGACGTGGACTCGGAGGGTGAGGGTATGGTCTGTGGTCGGCCGCGGTCAATAAAATGTACACAGAATACTTTTGGAATGAAGGAAATGATGTTGGCAAGAGTGGTGCGGGCAAGGGGTGTGGTGGAGCTAGGGGGGCTAGGAAGTAGGCAGGAGGATTGTTGGTTTGGTATGGTGGTATGGTGATAGGGCAAGGAAAAGTGGAGGGGGGATGGGATGGGTCGGAAAGGGTCGGAAGGGGTCGGGTGTGGAAGGTTGTGAGATGGATTACTGGAAGAGTGGATGTAGAGTGGGGGAGTTTGTTGGGAAGTGGGGAGGTGGGATGGTGAATTTGTTTGAAGGTGGTTGAGTGATGGGGGAGGAAGATAGTTGTGTGGTAAATTGTTTTTTGGAGGGGAGGTGAGAATTGAGGGTTGCAAAAGAGTGGTTGGGGGATGTGAAAGTTGGGTGGAAGTCGGATGGTGGTCGGATATGGGAGGAAGTGGGGTCAGGGTGTCGGAGTCGGGCGACGTCGGAGTTGAAGATGGTGTGAAGTTGAAGTTGAGGATGGAATGTCGGGCGGAAGCGGAGGATAACCCGAAGCGGGGAGGGTTATCAAAGAAAACATAGGAAAAACAAACAAAGGCCCGAAAAGGGATTTAGGGTTAGGGTTAGGGTTAGGGTTAGGGTTAGGGTTAGGGTTAGGGTTA
>QFDT01000684.1:0-30984 GCA_003315915.1 Macrolepiota dolichaula | reverse complement strand
TTTTCCTTGATCCCACCAACTGGTGTCACACGTCCACGAAGCGTTATCTGTGCATGAGACAAAAAAAAGCATTAAATAGGCTGAAAGAGTTGAGTGGAAGCAAGCAAACACACCTCTCCAGTCATAGCCACATTCGTAGGCACACAAGCACCCGTCAATAATGATACAAACGCACACGTCATAGCCACACCCGCACTCGGTCCATCCTTTTTCTGCGCCCCTGCCGGAAGGTGCAAATGGACATCTAGCCCAACTACCTCCCCACCCCCATTGCTATTGCTCCCGCTCCCACCAAGAACTTTCAGCGGGTCTTGCATCCTCCCTTCAACGATGCCCAGTTCCCATGCATGACGTTTAACCCAGCTTAGGGCAAGCTCTCCACTCTCTTTTATAACTTCCCCGAGACTGCCTGTGAGTTTCAGCCGGCCGGAGCCGGGAACCATAAGCGTCTCCACCGGAAGTGTGCCACCTTCGCCCTGGCCCATAACGACAAGGCCATATACGACGCCACGGCGCTCTTCGCGCTCTTTCTCTTCAGAAGAGTCGTAGCGCGGTATACCCAAGATGAGCTCTAGATGGTTAAGCTCGATTGTGGGGTTGTATTCCTGGTCTTTGGTTGTTGCAATCTGGGTCTCGCTGGATGTTCCGTTACTGCTGCTGGCAGATGTAGGGGATGGAGATGGGACGTAGGGCACTTTCCCCTCTTTCTCGCATTTCTCCACCCACTCGGCCCATTCCACGGCTTTGAACCTCACAACGCCTCCAATGGCCCGCTCCAAGCTACGCACACCGGCTTCTCGTGTATACCGCGTAGCCATCCCCAGCAGAGCGGGTTCGGTTATCTTTACATGTTCTTCGCCTAACCCATTAGCTTTTAGTTGTTTTGAAAGAAGGAATCGACGAGCGATGTGCATCTTCTCATCATAAGTATACCCGGATAAATGTATAATTTCACATCTGTCAAGGAGCGGCGCGGAGATGGTGTCGAGTGTGTTGGCAGTACAGATGAACAGGACCTGTGAGAGATCTATAGGGACATTTATATAGTGGTCCTATTATACCGAATCCATCGTCAGTAAGTGCGATCTGCTGGGATAACGAAGAGAAACCCACATTGAAACTGCAGTTCTGCTCCGGATCCAGAACCTCCAATAATGCAGCTCCCGGATCTCCATGAAAATTACTCTGGCCAATCTTGTCAATCTCGTCCAATACCACCACAGGGTCCCTCCGGCCCGCCTTTCTCAGAGCTTGGACGATTAACCCGGGGCCTGAGGCGACGTATGTGCGCCTATGACCGCGAATCTCCGCCTCATCACGCACGCCCCCAAGTGCGATACGTTGAAATGGTCTATCCAGGGCCCGGGCGATGGATTGTCCAAGGGAGGTTTTACCCGTACCAGGTGGGCCGACGAAAAGGAGGATAGGGCCTTTGGTCGTAGTAGTACTTCGTGGTGTTGACAGGGGTTGAGATGGTTGGTGTTTGGCTGGTGATGGCGTAGATGGTACAGGTGTAGTGATGCCGTCAGCGGGAACAAGAGCTTTATCTTCAGCACTGTGTGCTTGTTTGGCGGCCTCTTCTGCGGCAGCGACTGCTTCAACCTGTCGTGCCTCTTTCTCTGCATTGAGTTCTTTGAGGCGGACAACGGCAAGGTATTCGATTAGCCGTTTCTTAATTTTCTCCAGACCAAAGTGATCAGCATCAAGTTGGGCGCGGGCATTTGTGAGGAAGGCTTTGTCCTTGATACTAGAGGTTGTAGGAGCGATCGTGGTGGAGCCTGGCCAGGGAACAGATGTGAGCCATTCGAGCTGTGCAGTGAATTGGTGGTGAGCGTGGTATCAGAAGTGACATGGGAAATGGGGGACGTACATAGCTCCTGATGACGCCGTTCTCGACACTCCCTTGCGGTATCCGTTTGAGTCTCCTCCATTCACGAACACCCATCTTGCGCTCCTCGCTTCCGTGTTCCATGGCTTCAATGCGTTTTTTAAGATCCGCGAGATCGTCTGCCTCATGTTGCTCATCGTCGTCAAGTTCGCTCCCAGAAGAGTTCCCAGGGTTGGAAGGATCACTAGATGGTGTATTTGTACCAACACCATTGTTGGCGCCACGTTGAAGGGCGGTAAGCTCGCGCTGAATAGCAGCGAGTTGTTGTCTGAGGAAAAACTCTTTTTGTTGTTTCGATAGGGACTCGTCTACAGCAGAAGCAATCTTCTTGGAGACTTCAGAGATGGAAGCTTGCTTTAGGAATACGTCGGCCGCAAGATTGAGCCGAGCGGTAGTATCCGGTGTACTAAGAACAGCTGAAAAGTTTTTGGGATCAGAAAGCAGTTTGAGCTATTGGAGAGCGAGTAGGACGGACCGAGTTTGTCTGAATAATCGGTATTGATGCTGCCGACTAGGACGTCGGCCATCCAGGGGGTGCGTGCATCGGTGATATCATCCAACATACTGGCAATCTTGTTATACCCCTCCTTTCTGGCGGGTTGAACGGCATCCCGTGCGAGACGATCCAAAAGTCTGAGAGCAGCCTGCTTGAATCTGTCAATGGTTTCTCTGCTAGGAATGACCTCTGTGGGTGGGTACTCGACATCGAAGACGGGGAGGGATGTTGTTATGAGTTGAAACTTATCCTTGTTGGCGTGAATGTGGATGAGGCGGACTCGCGTGAGGCCATGGAGAAAGACGAGATATGGCTGACGGGGGTTACGGGCCGGGGGCTTGACGAGGCGCAGGACTCGGGCAGCGGTGCCCCACTCTGAGAGCGGGGGCTGGAGTGGTTGAAGGGGTTGAACGGCGGAGTCGGAATCTGGGGGCAGATTGGGAGAATGAGGCTGGGTGAGGGGCACGGCAGCGATGACGGGGAGGGCGTCGGAGTGGTCGATGAGATTAAAAATTGCATCTCCGATGTCCTTTGAGACAGGGACGGTGAAGCGGGCGGTGGGGAGCAGAACGAGTGGGTGTTGGAGGGCGAGGAGGGGGAGTGTTGAGGTGGCCATGACTGATCATCCCTCAGTGTCCCCAGAGCCTCAAGAGGACATCCACTTTTCACGTGATTTTGCTCCGGCTATCTATTTTTTAATTATTATTCACTGCTACCTCCAGCGCCGCCGTTCGCTGCTGCAGCACCCGCACGCTCTCTAGTGTCGGCCGTGAGCCCCGTCCAGCCCCGCCGAGATCGCCGAACATGTCTTCAAGCTCTTCGATCGACCGTTTCTCAGCCAATTCCTCCACGTGCTCTCGTGCGTGCTCCTCGGCCTGCATGTCCCGGGGCGCAATGTCAGAAAATCGGACCTCGTTCAACTGACCAACAATCTCCCGGGCTTCCTCTTCTAATCCTGTCCCCTTCCTGCGCGTCGATAAGATTGCGTGTATAGCTGACGCCACTCCCCTTGCCATCCCCATTTCTCTCCCAAGAGGCACCCCAATCTCCGCAAATCCAGAGTCGAATCCCTCCTGCAGGGCTCCTTCCTTTCCCGCAGTTATCCCTTCACGGTACCCCGCCTATATATAACAATCGGTCGAGCAAAACAAATACCGGGCACAGTCACGGACGTTGGTAAGGTCTGACGAAAGCTTGAGCCACTCTGCATCTCGCAAGACGCTATTGTTTGGGTCTTCATCCCATGGTGATTCCTCCATTCTGACGCTAGCGTATGCTGTAGAGAAGTAAATAAATTGCGGATTGAATGGATCTATCCTTCTTATCTATTTGTCAACACCCCTAGAACCAAACACCAAACAGACGTCACGGGCCAAGTCACCTTGTGCGATGCACTCAACACCTTGCGTTCGTCATGTCTAAACTTGCGGCAGACGCTGCAGCCTTCAAAGCCACCTTGCAACGGCAGAAGTACTCTTCATGGCACTCACAACCGGCTCCAGCAACTCCGGCCGAGTCGACCACCGCAAATACATCGGAAACCTCCACCCCACCCAAGAAGAAACGACCAAAACCCAGTGCATAACCCCCCATCAGGATCCTTCCCTCACCCACTCACTCTAGATTGATATTGCAGATGTGGTGTACTCCCAGCCCGCCGATACTGGTACGGGAACTAACGTCAACACACAACTCGTCTATGCTGTAAACCACCTCAAAGTACACCTACCTCTCATTCTGCATGTCCTAAACGTGCTGATGACACACCCTAGTCAACGCACAACCCTATGCGCCTTCAGGATATAGCGATAGTCACAAATACACCTCTCGACACCGACACCTTCCTCCTCGAAAAGTTCCGCTCACATGATAAAGTCCAATATGACCCCAAAACGGATCTATACTCTTACAAAGTACGCCTCTCGCTATCTTATGACTATCATACTGATCGCCGGACCTCGCACAGCACGAATTTAGCTTCCGTAGCAAAGCTGCCCTGCTCACTGAGATCCAACGCCAAACGCGCAAAGGTGGCGGCATCTCCGTCCGCGCCCTGAAAGAATCCTGGAAAGAAGCGCCCCAAGCGATTGAAGAACTCGAAAAGGAGGGTGAAGTCCTCGTAACGCGGACGGTAAAAGACGGTCAACTTCGTATGGTGTTCTGGAATGAAATTAAGCCGAATGAAGAGGGTGGTGGAAAACTGGTGGAGAAGGAATTCCACGAGCTATGGCACTCCCTCAAGGTCCCGAACGACGTTGACTTGTTGAAACAGTTGGCTAATGGTGAGTTTCCATCCCCTGCTAATTTTCCCAATTGCTAATTGCTTTGCAGAGGGTCTGCAAGTGACAAATGCAGAGACGGTTGTGCCCAAGGCACCAGGTACGAAAAAGAAGGGCAAGAAGGGTGGTGCCCCACGGCAGCGCCAGGTCAGGATTACGAACACACATTTGAAGGGCGAAATCGATTTGTCGAAGGATTTTGTTGTTCCTGGCAAACCTTGATTCTGGAAGACGTAGCACTCATTCGGCATACACACGTTGGACTGCTTTACTTAGATATATATTGTACTATTTTTATACGACAAGGTGTATCCTTATAATACCCGTAAATACGCGCGGTGGATGAAAGTATAATTTGGTGTAGAGAATACATTCTATGAGAGTAGTGGGTCCTGGAGTGAGGCAGTCAAAAATAATCAGCCAGATAAGGGTCAGTATGAATATACCCAGATTCGCGACAGGATAAGATATGAACGTTTGAACACCAAGCCCACAAGCCCACTTTGACTGACAATTCTACTTTTCTCCTCTCTTACTCATCGCCCTCCTCGTTTGCTCGTTACTCTCCGAATACTTTTCCGCTCCCACTCGCCGATACCCTAGTGATTAGCGCAGCCGCTCGGCACCCTCTCGGACCGCCTTACCAGCCTGCCTTTTGCTCAGGTCCTGGCGGCCGTTCTCTTTCTTCTGCACGAGGCTCATCCCCTCTTTCCGGACCGTAACCCTTTGTGACCCTCTCGACAAAAATAGGTAGCTAGGATAAGAAAAAGATAGAAAAAATGAATTTAGATGTCACATCTTAACACTACGGTTACGCCTGAAACATCTTGAAACTCCTTTCTACCCAACCTACCATGCCCAGCCCTATTCCATTCGAATGGTTGAAAGAAAATTGTACACACTACATCAGCATCTCTACGCACTGGCATGGTATCATATATCACTACTTTTCTGAAGAGGACAAACTTCGTTATTATGAGAAGGCTACGCGCCGTTGCCAGGACGAGGACCTGTTCCCCAAGGTTTCCGTAGGTTTCATAAGCATGGATGGGTGGGATGCATTCTTTTCCCGGATGCGTACTGTCTGCGCCGTACAACCCACAGATCCTGTTGAGTACGTCCTGTTCATGATGTGATGATGTTCTGGTGACTAATGCTATCCCCTTTGCGACGTAAAAGGGTGTATGTGGTCTTCTTCGCTGCCTTGTTCGCAGCAGAGACTTTATTTATGCACATTACCAAGTACTGCTCCGTGAAAGAATGCGGAGAAATTAGCGAACATGCACGCAGTGTCTCGTGGACTCTCTTTTCCTACTTCCCATTGATTAAATTCATGGAAATCTGCAGGTTCGCGCAAGGACAAAAGTCTGATCAGGAAATCAAGGCTCGCAGGGATGCCTGTATGCGCTCATTGGCTTTTCCTACACTCAGTGTTGGGAATGCTGTTTCCCCTATGCTTGGCATTGTTCAACCACCTCTAGTCGTGGACAAGGTTGAACAACCGCTGTCCTCCAGTCTGCTTCACCAAGAATTCAAATACCGGGACCAAACCACTGGCGAAACTTTAGATCGTGTTGTGACAGACTATGGCACGAGTGCGGTCATGGGTTATTGGTATCAGATATCCACGCTGGATCTGGGGGAGGAAACGAGGATTACTGAGCGGGAGATGCTGGAATTGTGGGCGCGCAGACTTCTGGACGACTGAAGGCTAAGTCTTTATTGCGCACCACAATTGAGGGTGCCTAGATGGCCCACGACTTGTATCCACTTTGGCATCGACTTCAATAAGGCTTCGAATGTTTCATAATCGCGGCCGGTAGCTACGTACTTTGATTTCACCTCTGCCTATCGAACTTCCTTTTAAAGGCGCCACTCTCCCCTCATGTTCTGATGGACACGGGTGGAACGCGGGTTGCACGGCTTTCCGCCGGTCGCAAGATCTATCAAGGACAATGGCTTTGTTATTCTCATGAACTTGTTGCTGGGAGTTTTCGGCCCCCAGAGTGCCCATGGATTTTCGTAGGCTCAATGAGAGGGTCTTCAAACGCTATCCGAATGAGACGAATCTAATATTTGTCAGCTCCTTGGGCCTCCATTAGGTTTTTTTGTTGGTCTCGCATGTAAGAGCCAGGTCTTGGAATATGGCATTCGAAAATGGTCAGCCAGATAGGGGCCAGTAGAAATATCTCCGAATAAGCGAGATGAGTTATATATCATATATCTGATAGCCGAGCCTCAATACTTGCGCTTGCAACGCACGTTCCTGTGTTTGTGCAACCCCCTTACGTTGCGTCCGAGTATCGTCTATGTTTGAAATAGCTGGTCGAATGGAGTCTCCATTTATTCATAGGTAGTCAAGCTCATGGTGCCACATGGGAGGCAGGAGTCTTCTGTTTCCAACGTTCTTCAGGACGGGCCTAGTAATTAGGGGTGTGTCACACTACCACACGTTCGCCTGAAGGACACCCATCCACGGGCCCCAACGACCACATTTTACTCTCAGAGTTTTCGGAGAGGAGCCGGTCGTTATGTCCCAGACATGATGTTTGTTTGCAAATGACTTGATTTCGAATCACCCTCTCCCTCCAAATTGCCCTCCTCGCAAACGTGTGTTTAGACGAAGGAGACATCCATGTACTGGCATTTCGCAATTTGCAAATCTTCAGGGAATATGCGGACCCATGTATGCATGTATATATATAGCTCCTGCAAGTTGGTGTCGGCTTGCAATCGCCCTCAGCTTGAAGATGCGTTCTTTAGGTGTTTCCTTGCTTTTCGTCGCTGGTGCTTGGGCCATTGTGGACAAATTCAACAACAACCTTGTCTTTCGCTCGCCTTACTTCGATGAGCCCCAGGTACGTTTGTGATTCCTATTGCTGTTCGCTCCGGTCATGGTCCTGATCGACGTACAGTTTGGTCATGATACTGTCGCTCTGAGTCGTAGGACCTTGCAGTTCGCCAAGAGGGACCAGGTTCCCGCAGACGGTTTCAAGGATGGGAAATATCCGGGCTTCCACGTCTCTAATCTCAGCAATGTAAGCACCTAATGATGTGGGACTGTCTGACAGCCCGACACTCACCAACGAAACCAAGGCTCCCTTTATCTGGAGTTCAGGAGTCAACTACACTCACTCTAGTACGTACTTCTTAATGGAGCAGCAGAGCACTTCCTAACCCCGTTTTCCATAGTTGCTAGTGTATGTTCGAATGGAATTGATATTGGTGACCGCGAACGAGACTAATAATTTTTCAGGGTGACCCATATGACACCTCGGTGATTCTGTGGACTCGTGCCGTCCCTCTGCCCAGTAGCACTGGTCAATTGCCGGACCAGAGTGTGCCGATCTGTGTTGTATACAAGGTCTTTACTGAGAGTGATCTCTCCGGAAAACCTGTAACCTCTGGAGAGGCTTTCACAAGCTACGACATCGACTGGACGGTCAAGGTTGAGGCCACTGGGCTGAAGCCTGACACCAAGTACTACTTCCAGTTCGCTGATTGCACCAATCCCAGTGGTGTCAGTCCTGTGGGATCCACCAGAACCGTCGCTAGCAGCAATAGTAAGTCATTTCCCTCCGCTGACGCTGAGCGGGACGTGAATCAACTTCTTTCCTTTAGCTCCTGCTCACAAAGTCAATGGTGGCAAGCCCATGACCCTCGCTGTCTTCTCATGCTCTCAGTACCAGGCTGGTCAGTTATATTTGTGCTTTCGACTTGGACCTCTTGTTGAATATCGATGATTAGGTTACTTCAACGCCTATGGCTATGCCGCACAGAACGTTACCGCCGATATCTTTATTCACCTCGGAGATTATGTAGGTCAAATATTACCAGTCTCATACAACTCTTCTGACAGTCAAATAGATTTACGAGTCCGTTGGCAATGGGTATGTATTCTCCCGCGAGGTTACCTCACACAACCTCACAATACCCAAAGCGCCAAGATCGGTCGTGCCGTTGAAGGCAGGGAATTGGCCACTATTCACGATTACAGGCAACGTCTCGGCCAATATAGGTCAGACCCTGATCTCCAATACGCCCATCAAACTGCCCCTTGGGTTGTCGTATGGTAAGTTCGTTTTCTTCGTGTGTGGTATGGTCTGGTAACTTGGCTTTGAATCACAGGGTGTGTTGTTTATCCTCGACCTTGAACTCAAAGTGACGTTAATTCATTTAATCAACTATTCTGGCTTTAGGATGACCACGAGGTTGGTATTTTGCCTATTCATACTCGTGCCTAAACTCATTCTATTATAGATTGCTGACAATGCCTGGAAATCCGGTACAGCCAACTCCAATGACACAGCTCAAGGATGCACTTTCTCCCCCTCTGGAGCCTGCTTCACTGACAGAAAACTTGCTGGTACACGCGCTTACCATGAGTGGATGCCGATTCGCCAACTAGATGCCAAGGATCAACTGCGCATCTGGAGGAATTTCCAAGTCGGACAGCTTTTCGATCTCTCAATGCTTGACACTCGTAAGTAACAGGTACATGAAGAAGTGTGAGAATGTCCTAAAACATTCCCGTACAGGTCAATACGACCGTGACATTACAGATGTGCGTATACTCTCTACATTGTGCACCGTGGCATTTCAAAAGGCTAACTATCCCAATGTAGATTTACTACAACAGACGTGAGTTACAGATTTGGATTGATGCAGACACACCGTCTAAAACCAGCCTCCCCTCCCTTGCATCTTCTGACAGCCCGTAAGTCTGGGAACCTTGTACCAAACATTTTTTTAAACGTGTCTCGCAGTGATTGCTTCGCTCAAGGATGTACCTGAACGTTCCATGATGGGTGCAAATCAGGAGAAATGTGGGTTCTTGTTCTGTTGTCGTTCCTCGACTAATCGCCCTTTTATTTAGGGCTTTTGGACACGCTCTCTCAGTCCAAGAAGCGTGAAGCCATCTGGCGTATCATTGGGTGAGCACCTTCACCGTCCGGGGCGACTCATATCTGAGAATTTGGTGCAGCCAACAGATCGTCTTCACTCAGATTGTGGATTTATCCGGAGGTAAGTCGCATCGTCCTGTACTGTAGATGAAGCGTTGACATTTTTTGAATCTAGGCATCAACTTGGTGAGATATCATCGCCTGGTACATCCCTTTCGACTATATGTCTGATGTTCGCAATTTAGGACGCTTGGGATGGCTACCGCGCGAACCGTAATCGTATCCTCGATCACCTTTACAATAATCATATTAGCAACACCATTATCCTCGCTGGTGACAGCCACGCCAACTGGGTGTCCGATCTTGCTCGTCAGTCCCGTCCCGTTCAGTCAAGTGATCATTATATTAATCTTAGCCTCGCTCAGACGCCAACGACACAGTCAAGTAAGAATCCTCTATCTTTCATCCACGAACACGCTTGACATTTCATTATGCAGCTACGACTCTGTCTCAGGACGTGGTGCCATTGGCGTTGAATTCGCTGGCACTGGCGTGACCTCGACCTCCGGAACTTTCCTCAAGGGCAACTTGACTGATTCCATAGCCGTCTCGACCCAATACGTGAACAAAAACATTGATCTCCAATGGAACGAAGGCTTCTACCGTGGCTTCTTCACTCTCACCTTGGACTCCTCCGTTCTTAACGCAACTTACTACTCGATGAAGAACGTTAGTGAGTACCTTATCTAGCTCCTGCGGCTGTTTTGCCTTTTGATGATTTGTTCGCTAGCCTACCGTAATTTGGATGGTTTCATCTCCGCTCAATTCACTGTCAAGGTTGGCGAGAATCGCCTCTCCCGCCCCGTCGCTGGTGGCAAGGTCCTCTCTGGCGCCCTCAAACACCCTTCTAACTAGATCGATCTTCGTGATTTCTAGATATCTATATTTAATGATGGGTGTCTTCTAACAAGCTGTTATTTGGACATATTTATAAAATTTGTTTTTACATGTGGACTGCCAGCATTGACTCGGAGCGCTTGGACACATTGGCTCAGTTACTTTTTGACAATAGCATGTGTCATAAAAATCTGCTTGCAACTAAATGTATGTAACTCTGGGTGAGTACTAATGAGAGGTAAATTGTCACGCAGAAAATGTGTGAAAGATGTGTGTTAGGGTTTTGCTCGTTCATCGTTTTCAACAATAGTTGGGGGTGGGTGAGTAATTGGTAAATCTTCCTCAGTTCTGGTGTCGCCCGCGCAAGTTCAGATACTTTTTCTCATTTTTCATACTCGTAGTATTTGTGATGGTGGTGTTCATATTCAACTTCAAGGTGTTACAAATATCCGGGGTCTCATAGAAAACACATAGGTAATCTATTAGTGATAACTTGACAGGTGACTTCGAACATTCAAATCAAAATACCATATTCCCATCCTTGTCAAATTGGGTTGTCATCGACTTCCGCGGAGGCAGGCGTCTATGTCCTTCTCGAAGTCGAAGAAACGAGAAAAATCAGGCCCCCCCTCGACACCTGGTCAGGCAGTATCCAGGGACGATTCTGTCGCAATCCAGTCTCCACCTGTATCAACACCGTCAAACAACGCTCGAGGAACCATTGACCAGCCTGTAAATTCAAATACTGAAGATACTGTTCTAAACATACGTCAGTCTGTTTGTTGGCTTATTCGCATGTCGGAAATTCCCGAAAAGCGTTGCAACCTATTCGGAGTTGCAACTCCCATCATAACGCGAAAGAATTTCAGTCGAAGTGTGTAAATAACTCAATACGGAGTCCAAATAATGAATTTATATATAATGTTATTTGTCCCAATATAACGAGTCCTGATCCGAGGGCATTGAGCGTCACATTGTCATCACGATGATGCAATAACTCTTTTTTTTTTTTTTTGAATCAATGTTTATAACCATGGCCATGTACACTAGTACAGCTAAGTAACGAGAAATAAGGTATGTATTCGATGCAATGGTAGGCAGAGCAACATGCTGAAACCAACAAGACAAACATTTTGTATTCAGAACTAACAATACAAGAAACACAATATATTAACTCACCTGAAACCAACAAGACAAACATTGGTTTCAGGCCTACAGTAAGTTTTCCTTTTAACTGTCCACCATCCCCCACCTATGTATTCACCTGTTTGCACATAGCATGGAGGGATTGGCTTCCATAGCTGTTGAAAGCAAAGCATATGACAAGCATGCATGGTAGTGTATGATAAGGGAAATGTTGAAAGCAAAGCATATGACAAGCACACATGGTAGTGTACAATAAGGAAACTACTTGCCTTGCTATAAGAAACTGGTGGTAAGTTTGAGGAGTGCTTGGAGGTTTGCTTGAAAGCAAGTTGAGAGCAGTGAAAGTTATCATAATTGGGCTATCTAAGAGTCCTTATATACCATAGAGGAGCCCAGGGTATCTACACTACGCATACTACAGTGACATCTGCATTGACAGTGGAAGACTGGAGAGACATCAACTACTCTATTGTTCTAATAATAAGTAGCATAATGGAAGTGTGCAGGTATTCATTCTGCACAGCCTCGTGTGATCAATGCTTCTATTGTCAATATATGGCAAGAGCAAATGATCTGGTCTGAGTGCCCATGATGGTGCTTATACTGTCATGTGATGTGACATGTGACAAGAGCATGACTAGCGCTAATGCTGCTTTGTCAATACTCCCCTATACTTGAAGTTGCATCTACGAATAGCTGCATGGACTGAGTGTCTAGGTATTTATATAGTGCTCCTTCAGCACTGTTTGGTCTCAATAAATTCAAGCCTGTAGAAGTTGTCATGGAAATATTTAAATTTGACTGCGCCAAGATTTTTGGTAACCAGGCCTGCAGGATTCTGCATACCAAGGATTTTCTCCAAGGCAACCTTTCTATCCATAACTACCTCCCTGATATAGTGGTAGCAAATGTCAATGTGTTTTGACTGCTTTTCCACAGATTCGTTCTGTGTGAGGAATAGTGACCCCATATTGTCACTGCACAGTGGAAGAGAAGGCAGGATGAATCCAAGCTCCTCCATTAGTTGCTTGATCCATACTACTTGGCAGCTAGCATTGGAAAGCGCCATATACTCAGCCTCTGTTGAGGACAACATGACTGTCTTCTGCACACAAGTAGTCCATGTGACCACTGAAGAAACAATCAAGACAAAATACCTGGTAGATGACTGTCTGGTATTTGGGTCGGCTGCCCGATCAGAATTGCTGAAGGATATGATTTCCTCACCCTTTCCTCCATCTAGCATGATCTGGTAGAGCTGGGTTGCATTCAGGTACTGAAGAACTTGATAAGCTTGATTCAGGTGTTCCTGAGTTGGGTTGTGGGTGTGTCGTGAAAGTTGCGTCATGGTGTAACTGATGTCGGGTCTGGTTCCAATCATGATGTACATGAGGGAGGTTGGAAGTGGAGTTGGATTGTTGGATTAACTGGTTCCATGTTAGTGAGGACTTGGTAGCCATCAGGGAGTGGAGTAGAAGCAGGTTTAGATGCTGTCATCTCAAACTTCTCCAAGACTTTTTGTAGATGATCTTGCTGATCTAGGTAGATCTTTCAGTTCTTTTGATCACGACAGATGCACATGCCAAGGAACTCATTACCAGATGTGTCCTTGCAATCCCATTGCTTCTTGAATTTCTTTTTCTTCTTTTTCAGAAGGGCAGGATCATTTTCCATAAATAGCACATTGTTAATGTAGACTATGGCAATGACAAGTTTGCCAGTCTTACTGTTGCAGTAAATATATACACCGGTGTTGTTATGGTCTCAATGACAAACCCCCTACATTGGTTATACAAGTGGCGCCTCAAACTCCTCAATATTCTGGACTACAAAGAAGTACCGGGCCGATCTACCTCTCCACATGGAACCCCTCCGCCTCCTCAGTACGAGTCCCAGTACCTCAACCACCACCTTTGCCAGGTATGGGATAATTCACCATTCATCCATATCTATTGGCACAGACTCCATGAGACCACAATCGCTCGGCCCGCACTCACTGAAGCCAACAACTACAGATGGAGGCAGATCGTTGGAGATACATCCTTCACCCACCTGTACCTGATGGGCTGACCCTACAACCTCTGCCAGACCGACTCCCCTGTTGATCTCTCTATTAGCCACTTCTCCACGTTGTCATTGCCTTTGGATCAAAAGAACTCCAATAGTATGGATTCTGTAGATCCATCATCTTCCATTTCACAATGAGCTTCCATTCCTGGTAATGTGCTAGTTAGGTAGTAGAAGTGAAATCAATACAAAATCACTATAAGTCACAATGGGTCACTAAGTTCACCACTACTAACTGCTAGTGCTTGCAAATGAGTTTCGAAGGGGAGGTAATCAAATAGGTAGATAGGGGTGGAGGGTGGTATTAGCTAGCGAGATGTCTCACTAGTGGTTTTGGTAGCTAGTGAGTGGGGGCTCACTAATGGAGTGGTCACTAGACGACGACGGACAAAGTTGTTTAATTGAAATGTAGCTTTGAATCCTAAATGACAGCTACGTCACTATAGATACCAAGATAAAGGATTTGTGAGGATAGTTAACAGGCCAGTAGCTAGCTGCACTGTGGTTATACCCTCCCAATCTAGTGAGTGTACTGACTTGTACCCTCTTGATACAAGATGTGATGTGAACACTAGTGACCGTTCGTTGATCAACTCACTATATCCAATCTATAGGGATTCTCATTAATCTAATCTCACTTCCTTAATCTGAGGTCTCTATTGACCAAAGCTAAATCTTAATTCACACTAGACAGGTCACTTAATAAATCACTTATATATGATCTATCACTAGATGAGCTGGCAAGATTGCTTGTCCAACACACTCGCTAGCAAGGGGTATTTATACATCGTGAGACTAACTAGATTACAAATAAAGAAATAGTAAAATATTGGATTATCGGTTTGTTGGACCTCCACTAGCTACCCTATAACCTGGGTTGAGGGTTTGCTAGGCCAATCAGAGGCCTATCTAGTTATCCCTGATGGGGGTCCATATGGACGGTGCTCTTGTGAGCTATGGTACCTAGCTACTTCCATTGGTAGCTAGGGTCGGTAGCATATGACGTCAGGCCGCTAGGTAATATCTTTTTCCCAACATGTGGCTAGCAGCTATTGAGCAATCAATAACTAGCTGGCGCCTGGCTATTGGTACTCAGGACAGTTTGCAGTGCCTCATGAGCCCGATTGCTCACGAGGTATCTCCTCACTAGCCGGCCCTTCCAACACCTGTCTTGGTTTGATTCTAAGGGGTTTGCTAGTGCGGCTGTGCGCTGACTAATCAATAGGATTGGGCCATAGCTAGAGCATTATACCGCGAACTGGTCTTGGTGAACTGTAGATTCTAAATGAACTGACGTCGCTAGCCGTTTCGGGTGAATAGGGTTGCGCTTGCTAGACCTCAGGGCCCATTCACCTTAGTGATCTGTTGATCTACTGATCCGGGGCACTATTGATAGTCGTAGCGAGACACTTTGAACGTGCTAGTGAGGCTCTGCTCACTAGATGGACTTGTAGCTAAGGGTATGTTCGTCCAAAGCTAATAGTATTACTCCTCAATACTGTACACTTTTCTGGTAAAGGGTACTAATGACCAATCTCTAGTGAGTTTCATAGCTAGGTACTATATCTTTCCTAGCAAGGGTTCTTTAATGTTACTGGCATTGTAACTAGTGCTATTCCTAGCTCCTGCAATGGATTCATGATCAAAATCGTTTCGGCTGTAACACCGGAACGCCATCTCGTTCTGATGTCCCTTCCGATCCTGTCAGTAGTGTTTCATCTTAGTTAGCAATGGACAAAATAGTAAAAGCAGAAGTATCTCAAACTGTATAAATAGTGGACTATTCTGTAGTTGAAGCTTCAGCTTCAACCTTTTGTTTATCTCCCTCTTACTCTTGTCCTCTCTCTTACTCTCTCTTGAATATAACTTGTTGTTGTATTCCCTCAAGTGAACTTAGCGTTCTTCTGTTTGTCAACAGCAGAAGATATCAGCCTCTGTTCAGTACTCCAGGACAACTAGTGTTGTCAGCCAAAGGTGATCGTTGAAGTGATCCTTCAGTGTTGACTAGCTTAGCGGCCATCCTTGTGGTGTCCTCTAGGTGAACCATAACAGGTGTTGGATTTGCATTGCTTGAATTCTAGTTTGATCATAGATGCAGATACTTTGTGCCACCAGGACAAGCCAGCTTGTTTAAGGCCGTACAATGCTCGGTGTAGTCTCCACACTTTCTTCTCTTGGCCAGGAATAATGTGTCCTTCTGGCTGTTCCATATAGATTTTTTCTTCCAGATGTCCGTATAAGTAGGTGGTTTTCACATCTATGCCTTCTATTTCCCAATCCTCTAAGGCTACGAGGCCAAGAAGAAGGCACATACTTTCATACTGGACTACAGGAGAGAATAGTTTGTCAAAGTCTATTCCCTCTATCTGGGAGAAACCTTTAGCTACCAGTTGAGCATGGTATCGTCCGTCCAACTTAGGCATATATACCCAGCAATTTTTGATTGCTCATCTCCCCTTGGGCAGATCAACTAACTCATATACATGTTGATCATTTAGTGCTTTTATTTCATCATTCTCAGTGCTTTCCCATTTTGTGTGCTCCTGAGCAGGTAAATGCTTCAGATCATGATGTTGCTTCAGAATCCCAGGCTTCTCAATCACTTCCATCAACTTCACACAAAGAAAGTTGATCAAATCTTGCCTCCCTTCTTCCACTAGTTTAGCGATCAGGGCGTCTTTGTCCATGGGTTCTTCAGCATCAGCTGGATTTTTGTCTGGGAAGATGGATAAGAACCCTTGCTTGATATGCTGCCAATACATATGCACATGTTGTTCTGCAATTTGTTCAGGCACAAGATCTTGAGCAGGTGGATGTGCACCATGCCATTGGAAGGCACAGTGGCACATGAGTTGCTCTTTTTTTTTTTTTTTTTTTAAATCCAAGTTTATTGTATAGTAGACTAGCTATATACAAACAGGGGCGCGATAGCAGTCCCAAGTACCAAAACTAAAGAAACAGAGCCCAATCCCAAGATAAATGACAGACTACGAGGAGCAAGCCGAGTCAAGCAAAGCAAGACAAGGCAAGGCAATGGGTATGAACTTTTGGGTACATACAGAAATTGAAGGGTATAAGTGGTAGCAGTTGCAATAACAAAGCAAAAGCTAATGAACAGAAACGACCATGAAAAAGAAGCAGATCCAGGAGTGGGGAGGGGACAGAATGAGGATTTGCTATTCCCCTATAAAGTCCACCAACGAATAAAAGAGTTAGATAGAAAATACTAACTGAGTGTCGATGTCCAACGCTTTCTAATGCACATCTTCAACAAAATTTTGTTGCCATTCCCTACTCCTCAGGGCTCGGTTACGGATTACTTCTCTCCATTGTGGGTCATCTCCATCTGGGGGAAATGTGAACGCAAGCGGATTGTCATCCAGAAATTTGATGAGCCATGCTAAGCTGTTGTAGCGCCCATTTGAGAATAGCCACTTGTACCGTGGACATTGTTGGATAATGTGGTCACGGGTTTCCAGCAGATGACCGCATGGACACGAGACTGGGGCGTCTGGGAAGAAGTGCTGTTGGTAGGTTCTGATAGGCGCGTGGTTTGTAATACAGTGTGTGAGCCATGCGGCTAGCAATGGCATCATGTCTTGTGCAAGCCATGAGCCACCATGTGTGTATATGGGGAGGACAGGGTTGTCGCTTGCGTCTTGCATGTCAAGGAAATTGTTACCTCGGTACTTGGTGTCATTGCTGGTGTGGTGGTGTTGCCATAACCAGATGAAGCAGTTGGTCCATGCTTTGTGGATGAATCCGAGTGAGTGTCGAGCCACGCTTGGTATGCATGGGACTTGGAGTGATTTTGCTAACTTGTGCGTGGCATGTTGGATCAACCATTTGCATGACAACAGGATATCCCAGAAAGTGAGGTGATGAGAAGGAGATAGGGAGAGCCACTGACATGAGTTGCTCTTGTGGAGGAATCCATTCACCTTTGCATCCGTAGTTGTGGATGATGTGAGATGGGATTCTCCTTTTGCTGTACATGTTGCCAGGACACAATGGTGATTGCAAAATGCGTGTGGATCTGTGCGGTTCCTGGGGCTGGGGTTCTGGCACATGATCTGGAGCTTGCTGGTTGTTCAATGGAGGCTGAGGAGCAGGAGGGGGATCTTTCAGTGGAGATCTTGGAAGTGATTCCGGCGCAGGCAGAATAGGTTTGCATGCTAGTGGTGGAGGAGGAGAACATGCTGGAGGTGGCACAGGCACAGGTGGAACTGGAATGTTTGGCAACACTGCACCAATCTCGGGATTTTCTGGAGGTGGGGGAGTATCACAAATCCTGATGCTTACCTAAGCTCAGTATACAAGCAAGGGGACAGCAGTCTTAGATAAGCAAGTAGAAGCAGTGAAGAGATCAAGAGATCAGATAAGAGGTAAGGATAAGACAGGCTGAGCTGTAGACAAGTTGTTAAGTCTGGGTCCTACAGACGCCAGACAGCTAGTTTATATACACAGAGGACTAGGACCTGGGACACTACCAGATGACCCCAGGGACTCTGGTCCTTACTAATTACATGGAGAAACTAATATCTCCTAGCCAATGGCATAAAACCCTTACTGATTGTTAACAATGACACCATATGACAACATAGATAAAGATCTTATCTTACTGATCATTCCAGAACCCTCTAGAACAATGAGGAGTGATAAACTACAGATGGCACAGATAATCAACACATGATACTGATAATAATGATTGGCGCGTAGCTCCTGAACGGATGCACGCCCCGCGACGTCCTGGGTATCGTTAGAATGCAACGGACGAGGGCTTTCCAACGGTACTAAGTACGAGGTAAACGGCCCAGTATTCGGCGAGATATAACGTAAACAATGTATTCTGCCAAATCTATGACATTACCCTCTCTTTTGGTTCAAGCTCCATTGAGAAGTGATCCTAATGTCTAGGTTGAAGATTCCAGTATTCCTGTATCTTCTCCTTTGCATTTTGAAGGTTTGACTCCGGTTCCCATGTATCATCTCCAGCATTAAAACCTTTCCATCTAACCAGGAACTCCTTCTTTTTCCTGTGAACACGATGTTGGAGAATCCTTTCGACTTCCCACTCATCATGTCCACCAATTTGGATTAGAGGAGGGGTTGATAGTTTTTGTCCTGTAATGGTTGATTCCAAATAGGTGACCAATTTGCTAGCATGAAAGACTGGATGTATAGAACAGTAACGAGCTGGCATTCTCAGATGGAAGGTGACTGGGGACAACTTTTCAATGATTTTGAATGGTTCCTCATATCGTGGTCTGAGTGCTCGTTCTGTTGTCTGATAGTCCTTGAGGCTGAGTAGTACTTTGTCTCCAACTTTAAAAGGGACTTTCTGGACACCTTGGTCATAGTACCACTTCATCCTTTCTGTTGCAAGTACCAGAGCAGCTTTTGCCTGCTCTTGTGCTTCTTGTCATTTGTGAGCTATATTGTTCAGGTCAACATCAGTGGTTGCCTGGACAATAGGTCCTGCTCGTGGGTGCTGACCATACTCAAGGAAAAAAGGTGATTCCTTGGTACCTTCATGTGCTTGGTTGTTGTATGCAAACTCTGCTGTTGATAGCAGGTCTAACCAGTTGGTTAAGTTATAATTAACATAACAATGCAAGTATTGCTCCAGTGTCTGGTTACCATGCTCAGTCTGTCCATCAGTTTAAGGATGATATGCTGTGGACATAGTTGACTTGATACCCAATAAACAGCACCACTCTTGGAAAAGTTCAGCTGAGTACTGAACTCCTCTATCAGAGATGATTTGCAATGGCAGTCCATGTAAAGGATAAATCCTGTCATAGAGTAGTTGTGCCATGTCTTTTGAGGTAAACTGGTTAGTAACTGGGTAGAAATGAGCTCATTTAGTTAACCTATCAACTACAACACAGATTGCATTGTAGCCATTAGACTCTGGTAACTGAGTTATGAGGTTGGTGGAAATAATCTCCCAAGGTCTGTTAGGCACCTTGTTTGGAATGAGCGGTCCAAAGGGCTGTTGTGGGCGATTTTTCATCCGCTGACACATATCACAGCCTTTGACATAGTTCTTGACAAAGATAGACATACTAGGCCACCAATAGTTTCTGGAAACCAACTCATAGGTTTTCCATCTACCTGGATGTCCTGCTGATAGAAGGTTGTGATGTGCTTGGACAATTTTGCATCTCAAATGTTCATCTGTGCTCTTAGGGATATAGACTTTCCCTTTGTAGAGTAATAACCCATTCTCATAGTTCCAGTCCTGTAGTGACTTTCCAAATTCACAAGGACCTGACTGTAGAAGGGACTTGTAGTCTTTGATGACACTGTCAGAAAGTAATGCTTGCTTGACCTCTCTTAGAATTTTATCATTGTTTATGAGTGATTCATGAATAGCTTCAATAGTGTGAATAGCAAAAAATTCAGGCTTTAAGAGGATTTGGTTCTCATTATTGAAGTTTACCCCCTCTTCATGATCTGGTCTCCTGGACAGAGGATCTTCAGCTTGCATAGTCTTCCCTGGTTTGTGGTGTAGGGAATAGTGAAAACGTGTGAGGTATAGTGCCCACTGAGCTTGTCTTCTTGTCAGTTTCTGTGCTGACTTGAAGTATGTGAGGTTTTGATGATTTGACCAGATCTCAAACTTTTCTGGATGTCCCTCTAGATGATGTCTGTATTCCTCTAAGGCCCTGATGATAGCAAGTAGCTCTTTGTCATAGATCTCATAGTTGTGTTCATGGATATCTAATGACTTGGAGAAGTAGGCTACAGGATGCCATAGTTTGTCTTTAGGGTCCAATTGGGACAGTACTGCACCAGTTGCAAAGTTGCTAGCATCTGTTGACAGTCTGAAAGGGTTTTCATCATCTGGGATACATAAAATGGGAGCTGTTGTGAAGGCCTCTTTCAGCGCCTCAAAAGCAGTCTGTTGCTCTTCCTCCCACACCCATGTTTGGTCTTTCTTGGTCAAATTTGTGAGTGGCTTGACAATCTTGGAAAAGTCTTTGATAAACCTGCAATAGTAATTTGCAAATCCAATGAATGCCTGAACATGTTTGACCTTTGCAGGTACTGGCCACTCAAGAACTCCTTCAACCTTTTCTTCGTCCATTTCAACCTGATTATGAGAAATGACCATGCCAAGATATTTCATACTTGTCTGCTCAAAGGAACACTTCTCTGCCTTAGCAAATAGATCATTGTTTCAAAGCCTTTTCAGCACTTCTTTGACAATCTTTCTGTATTTCTTCTGGTCGTTTCCAAATATTAGGATATCATCCAAATACACCATGACCTGTCCTCTACAAATCAGATCACCCAGTATGTCATTCATGCTCTGGAATGTAGCTGGTGCATTGGAGAATCCAAAGTACATAACCTTTGCCTCAAACAATCCACATCTTGTGATAAAAGCTGTCTTCCACTCATCTCCCTCTTTGATATGGATATTGTTATATCCCCACCTGAGGTCAATCTTAGTGAAGATTGATGCTTGACTGAGTGACTCAATCAAGTCAGAGATTCTTGGAATAGGATAGCAATTCTTGACAGTGATATTATTAAGGGTTCGGTAATCCATAACTGGTCACAGGCTGCCATCTTTCTTTTTGACAAAGAAAAATGGTGCAGCAATAGGACTTGTAGAAGTGTTATGGTCTCGACAACGAACCCCCTGCATTGGTTATACAAGTGGTGCCTCGAACTTCTCGACATTCTGGACTACGAAGAAGTACCAGGCCGATCTACCTCTCCACACGGAACCCCTCCGCCCCCTTGGTACGAGTCCCAGTACCTCAACCACCACCTCCACCAAGTATGGGATAACTCCCCCTTTATCCATATCTATCGGCACGGACTCTACGAGACCACAATTGCTCGGCCTGCACTCACTGGAGCCGACAACTACGGATGGAGGCAGATTGTCGGAGATACGTCCTTCACCCACCCGTACCTGATGGGCCGACCCTACGACCTTCGCCGGACCGACTCCCCTGTCGATCTCTCTATCAGCCACTTCTCCACAACGTCATCGCCTTCGGATCAAGAGAACTCCGATAGGACGGATTCCGTAGATCCGTCGTCTTCCATTTCACAGCGAGCTTCCATTCCCGGAACGCCCTCTCGTTCCGACGTCCCCTCCGATCCCGTCAGTAGCGTTTCATCTTAGTGAGCAATGGACGAAATAGTAAAAGCAGAAGTATCTCAAAATGTATAAATAACGGACTATTCTGTAGTTGAAGCTTTAGCTTCAACCTTCTTGTTTACCTCCCTCCTTTCTACACTTGTCCTATCTCTCTCTCTCTCAAATACAACTTATTGTTGCATTTCCCTCGAGTGAACTTAGCGTTCTCCTGTCTGTCAACAGCAGGAGATATCAGTCTCTGTTCAGTACTCCAGGACAACCCAGTGTTGTCAGCCGAAGGTGATCGTTGAAGTGATCCTTCAGTGTTGACTAGCCTAGCGGCCATCTTCGTGGTGCCCTCTAGGTGAACCATAACAAGAAGGCTGTATATAACCTTTGCGAAGTTCTTCATCAATCCATTCGTCAAGAGAATTTCTCTCCTTTGGTGAAAGTGGATAGACCTTAGCTGGCTTGGAAAGTGTTGCACCTTCCTCAAACTCAATTCCATGATCATACTCCTTTTTGGTTGGTATACACTCTGATTTGACTTTTGAAAACACATCACCAAAGTCATGTGACCATCCTGGTACATGTTCTTTCCAGTTTTGTGTGTCCTCGTCATTGAGCTCCTCATCTATGTCTTTGTCAAACATAGACGCTATGTTATGGTTCAGTGGGCTCCTAGACCTAAGTTAGGAGGCACCTAGCTAATCAAGGACCAAGATCCTTAACCAGCCTGCTAATAGGTGAATTGGCAAAGTGACAATACCTGTTAGGATTTCACCAGAGCTCTTGTCCAGCAGTGCACATTAATCCCGTACTGGACGTTACGAGGCTAGCTAGATCTCCCAACGGATCCAACACTTCTGGTCCTCTTCACTAGGACCTTGCTGTGGTCAGATAGGACAGCAGATGTCTACCAGACTTGAAGTCACAACTGAGACGATGTCAAGTACCTTAGACAACATTGAGAGAGGGAGGGAGAACACCAGGTAGTTCTTGCCTTGTTAGGGCTTGAAGAACTCAATACTAGGAGCGAGAGGAGGGCACTGTCTAGTAGCAACAACACTAAGATTCGAATTGCCAAACTACCTACTTACAAGCTTGCTATTTATTGTGTATTGTACAAGCTACTGAGAGATGGTAGTTTGCCAGAAGGCAGGGAAAATGGAAGTCTGTATCTAAACATAGGATGGGGAACAATGGAGGTCCGTAGTTAAGCATAGTACAAAAACGGAAGAAGAAAAGCGAAAGGAAAGGCGGGAGTCTGTGCTCCAAAGAGTCCAAGGTCTCTAAGTTTAGCTATTCTCCTACATTGGTGTTGTTTGTCCGTTTACTCCAAGTTAAGTTCTTCTTCTTCATGAAACTTCCAATCTTCCCATTGTGCGTCGACTACCATCATGTCTGTGAAGATGTCGAAGGAATAAAAAATGATGTTCATAACAATACCAAAGTATAGCCAGCAACCAATAGCGTTGAAGTGTTGCAGCTATGGGTCCTTAACTTCAGAGGATTAGAAGTTAAAGTTGACCAATCTTGGATTAGATGGGTAACAGTTAAGTTTACAACAGAAGAGAATCAAAAACTTGAAGTTTTTGATCCTGTAGTCTACGCCTATTTATGCAAGTCCAAGGTTGTTGTGTACTACTGTATCTACAAGTCATAAATGTCTGTCCAAGTTATCGATTGAGAGAGAGAAACTACTAGTACACTACAGAGCATCCAATGAGTCAGTCTGTATCTAGAGTAGTCCATGATCTACTATAACGTTCTATCTACTCTGAGTCATCATTCTCTGAGACAGTAGAACATTCAGATGAGGTGGGGAAGCCCGTGGAGGACTCCTGAGGTGTAGGCGCTGTGGAGGAGGATGAGGAAGCTGAGGAGGACAAGGATGAGGACGAGAGATCATAGGGAACAATCTCCGAGGACATTTCCTGGTAATAGGAGGCAATAGCACGAAGTGGTACATCTTCTGAAGAGTCAGAAGAAGCATTGGACATGTCGTCAAACAGCCAAGGCTGCAACAGATAGTGATGCCCATATTTTCCTAACTCGATGAGCGCAGCAAGAACTCCAGGAAGTTCCTGCTTGTCATGGAACATGTAAGGATGTCGCCAGGTTGTACAATTATCCATGACCAGATAGGGGCGCCATCCATTCTCAATGGCTGCCATCCAGCACATTGGATACATGCTAAGGACTTTGCCATCTCCGATTATGTGGTGGTAGGGAGCTGCATGCATAGCTCATTGTAGAACTGCATTAAGCTCATTGCACTTGTAGACAGGAGGGAGAGGCATGAGCCTGTAATCAGAGGTGTGCCCAGAGATGACTCTGAGAAGGTTCTGGCCCTCAGGAACTAGGATGTGAGTTCCTGGGTCCATAACAGACCCATTGAAGAATATATCAACACCTTCAAGAACCTCTGCACTGCAGCAGGTATATTCCATGAAGAGACAAAGATTGCATTCTTTATCTGAGGATTGGACCCACGTTATCGTAAAGGAGTCATTGACCAGAATCCACAAACATTCTCAATTGATAATTTCTACAACTTTGCTTGCAGAGTTGGAGGATTGGAACACTTTCAATTGTATGCTGAGCAGCCAAGACATTGCTCAAAACACAAGTCATCCCATTCGCGCCACAGCTCAAAATATAGTTCTTCATACCAGAACTATAGCATGAAACCTTACCAATTGAGTTCAAAGACTAGTAACCCCACAGGATACGGTCCCATGGATGTTGACAACATTATCACAAGAGAACTTAATTACATTAACTGAACAGACACAGAATCTGACAAAGAAACAGAAAGCAATGCTTCGTCGATATCATCCAACGATGATTCCAAAGAAATCAACAAACTTGTCGAACACCAAGTTAATGAAGAACTCAATGCTATCCTTACCCTGGAGCAGCAATGATGCAGAAAACTTGGGTTGTGCTTCAATTGTGCAGGAAAGCACATGGTCAGAAATTGCCCCAAAATCAAACAAAAAAACCGTTTCAACAAGACAAAGAAGAAGTCTTTCAAGAAACGATGAATCAACAATGTAGAAAAATCAGATGAAGAAGAAGAGTTTCAAGACAACCAGTCCTTTCGAGACTACAGAAAGAAATAAGTATCAGACAATTTCATCTTCTAACAATCTTACTTTAGGAACCAAATCAATTAATACTATTCAAGCCATTACAAAGAACAAGATTATTTATCTTCCTTCAACAGTATACCTCCCTAATGGACAAGAAACCAAAATTCTCACTATCCTTGATTCAGGAGCAGGCGGAAATTTCATCGATCCAGAACTTTCAAATATATGGAATCTTCCAAAGAAACCTCTAGAAAAACCAATCAAGATTCTCAACGCCAATGGATCTAGCAACAGTTGTGGAATAGCATCTGAAGAATGCACCCTCAATCTCATGATTGATGGACGCAAAATGACTATTCACCCCAAGATCATCAGCCTTGGACAACAGCGCATGATTTTAGGAATGCCCTGGTTATCCAAGTATAATCCAGATGTTGATTGGTCTACAAGAACACTTTCATGGAGAAATCCTATGAAAGAAAATTTTAGACTTCAAGCGATCATTTGTTCTATGGAAATTCAAGACGATTCTACCAAAATTCTGAATCTCAAACCGCTTGACTTTGAAGAGATCAATTTCAAAGCCAATGCATTGCAAGCCATAGCACAGCAGTATGGAGAAAAGAAGGAATCCAATCTGCAGAAAGTCATACCTCAAGAATTCCACGACTTCCTCAATGTCTTCTCTGAAGAGAAAGCATCTCATTTTCCACCTGCACAACCTTGGAATCACAAGATTGAGCTGAACACTGAGTTCAAGCCCAAATCCCATAAACCATACCCCCTATCACCAAAAGAAATGGAAGAACTTGATAAATTCTTAGACAAAAATCTGTCTAAAGGATATATTCAACCTTCTGAATCGCCCATGGCATCCCCTTTCTTCTTTGTAGGCAAGAAAGATGGAAAACTCTGACCATGCCAGGATTATCAATATCTCAACTCCTATACCATCAAGAACGCATATCCCATCCCCTTTATCCCAACCTTACTTGACAAAGTAAAAGGTTCAAAATGGTTTACAAAGATGGATGTCTGTGCAGGATATAATAACATTAGAATTTGTAAAGAAGACCACTGGAAAGCAGCATTCAAGACACCATGTGGTCTCTTCGAACCTACTATTATGTTCTTTGGAATGTGCAATTCACCTGCAACATTCCAGAGCATGATGGACTACATCTTCGCAGATCTTATCAAGAAAGGAGGAGTTCTTGTATATATGGATGATATCTTTATCCATACCCCAACTCAGCAACAGCTTCGCACACTCACTTGTCAAGTACTTAAGATACTTCGAGAACACAATCTCTATCTCAAGCCAGAGAAGTGTGAATTCGAGAAACAACACATTGAGTACCTCGGAGCAGTTGTTACTCCAAATTCTATTGAGATGGACGTAGCAAAGCTGCAAGGCATCAAGGATTGGCCTACACCCAAAACCACTCAAGACGTCTGCAAATTCATTGGATTTTGCAACTTCTATCAAAGGTTCATTCAAAATTACTCTTGTTATGCTGCACCCCTCAACAAATTGATGTCCCCAAACGTCAAGTTTGAATGGACTCAAGAACATCAAGACGCCTTTGATTCACTCAAGAGCAAATTTGAAGAACGCCTTATCCTCATTGCCCCTGACCCAGACAAACTGTTTGAAATCGAAACCGACGCATCAGCTTATGCTTCAGGAGCAGTTTTATGGCAGAGAAATGAAAACGGCATCTGTCAACCCGTTGCCTCTCATTCTCAAGCATTTAACCAGACTGAACAGAACTATCACTGTTCTGAACAAGAATGGTTAGCCATAATTCACGCACTTCAAGAATGGAGACATTATCTTGAAGGAGCAAAGCACAAATTCATTGTCTGGAGTGATCACAAGAATCTATCACAATTCAAGGAGCCTCAAAGTCTTAATCGACGTCAAGCTTGATGGGCCTCCTACATGGAATGCTTCAAACCTATGCTCAAGATCAAACACATCCCTGGTCAGAAGAACAGACCAGCTGATGCCTTATCACAACGGCCAGACCATCATCCCCCTGACAAAGATAATAGAGATGTTGTCGTCTTCTCAAAAGACCTAATTGCTATTATTACCGAAGATCTTGTCAATATCATTTGTGGAAATCGAGAACTTATTGATCCTGAAGATGATGATACCCCCAATCAAGACCTTCCTCACCATTCCAGAAAAATCCTCATTCCCAATGACAAAGAACTTTGTAGGAAACTCCTTTACAAAGTTCATGATCACCAAACCACAGGCCATCCTGGAATAGCCGAAACACTTTGTAAACTCAAGGAGCATTGCTATTGGCCTGGAATGAAGGATTACATCCAGGAATATGTCAAGGGTTGTCCTACTTGTCAACATCACAAGATCATCAGACGTCCAGAAAAGGCACCTTTCTTACCTATTCCAGCACCTTCTTCTACTCGACCCTTTGCACAGATCTTGATGGATCTCATCACGGATCTTCCACCCTCCGGAGGATTCAATTCTATTTTAGCCATAGTGGACCATGGCTTAACGAAGGGAATAATTTTAGTGCCTACTTGAAAAGTGTCTGACTCAAAAGCTATTGCGCAGCTTTTGGTAGATTGACTATTTTTGAAGTATGGACTCCCTGACAAGGTGATCTCTGACAGAGACCCTCGCTTTGCCTCCAAAGCCATGAGAGCCCTATACAAACTACTCAACATTGAAGCCTCCTATTCTACTGCTTATCATCCTCAAACTGATGGTACCACAGAATGCTTCAATCAAGAGATAGAAACCTACCTCACTATCTTCACCACCAATAATCTGAACAAATGGAGCAAGTACCTCTCAACTTACGAGTTTGTACACAACAATTGTCCCCATGCAGGAAGAGAAGAAACCCCCTTCCAGCTGATCTATGGATCCTCACTGAAAGTGCTACCTTCTCCAGTCAAACCCACAGATACACCCGCAGCAGAAGACCACATGGAACGACTCCTATCTGCAAGAAGAAGAGCTATATTCACCCATAACCGCAGCCATGAAATCATGACTAGGCGATCCACCAAGTATAGCCTTCTCCTCTTCAACAAAGGAGATAAAGTATGGTTGGACAATAGGAACCTCCCATTACTTTCCAAATTGCGCAAACTCGCCCCTAAACAAGAAGGTCCTTTCAAGATTCTCAAGAAGATTTCCCCAGTGAACTTCAAACTTGAACTTCCACAGCAATGGAAAATTTACGATGTTTTCCATGCTTCACTTCTAACCCCTGTTCAAGAGAACCAACTATATGGAGAACACTTCAAGAATCCACCTCCAGACCTCGAGAATGATGAAGAACATTACAAAGTAGAGGCAATCATCAATCATTGAAGACGACGCAATGTATTATAGTACCTGATCAAGTGGAAAGGTTACCCAACTTTGGAAAACACTTGGGAACCTGAAGGAAACTTAGATGGAGCACAGCAGATCCTTACGAAGTATAAGAAGGGAAACAAACTCCAATAATCTGCTATGATTTACCTCTCCACCCAAACTGAAACTCTGTCAATGTCTCCTGCTTCCTCTTCATCCTCTACTCAAACCTCTGTTATCATAATGCCACACTCCATCTTCAACACTCCAGTTGATGCTAATCAAGCCTCAAGAACCTCAACCTTTGCCAAACTCATCAACAACCACCCTCCTTTCGCCATCACCTCAACTGTTGCCAGTCAGGATTCAGCCTCCCTTGCCTCAGCCTTCCCATTCCACTAATGTGCTAGTTAGGTAGTAGAAGTGAAATCAATACAAAATCACTATAAGTTGCAATGGGTTACTAAGTTCACCACTACTAACTGCTAGTGTTCGTGAATGAGTTTTGAAGGGGAGGTAGTCAAATAGGTAGATAGGGGTAGAGGGCGGTACTAGCTAGCAAGTGGGGGCTCACTAACGGGGTGGTTGCTAGACGATGACGGACAAGGTTGTTTAATTAAAATATAGCTTTGAATCCTAAATGACGGCTACGTCACTATAGATACCAAGATAAAGGATTTGTGAGGATAGTTAACAGGCCAGTAGCTAGCTGCACTGTGGTTATACCCTCCCAATCTAGTGAATGTACTGACTTGTACCCTCTTGATACAAGATGCGATGAGAATGCTAGTGATTGTTTGTTGATCAACTCGCTATATCCAATCTATAGGAATTCTCATTAATCTAATCTCACTCCCTTAATCTGAGGTCTCTATTGACTGAAGCTAAATCTTAATTCACACTAGACAAGTCACTTAATAAATCACTTATATATGATCTATTGCTAGACGAGCTGGCAAGATTGCTTGTCCAACACACTTGCTAGCAAGGGGTATTTATACATCGCGAGACTAACTAGATTACATATGACAAAACAGTAAAATATTGGATTATCAGATGGTTAGGCTTCTGCTAGCTACCCTATAACCTGGGTTGAGGGCTCGCTAGACCAATTGGAAGCCTATCTAGTTATCCCTGATGTGTGTCCGTATGGACAGTGCTCTCATGAGCTATAGTTCCTAGCTACATCTGTTGGTAACTAGGGTCGGTAGCATATGACGTCAGGCTGCTATGCATACCTAGATAATATCTTTATTCCAACGTGTGGCTAGTGGTCATTGAGCGATCAATAGCTAGTTGGCGCCTCGCTATTGGTACTCGTGACGTTTTGGCAGTGCCTCACAGGCCTGATTGCTTGCAAGGTATCTTCTCGCTAGCTGTCCCTTCCAACGCGTGTCTTGGTTTGATTCTGGGGGGTTCACTAGCGCGGCTGTGCGCTGACTAATCAATAAAATTGGGCCATAGCTAGAGCATTATACCACAAACTGGTCTCAGTGAACTGTAGATTCTAAATGAACTGATGTTGCTAGCTGTTTTGGGTGAATAGGGTTGCACTCACTAGACCTCAGGGCCCATTTGCCTTAGTGATCCGTTGATCTACTGATCCGGGGCACTATTGATAGTCGTAGCAAGACACTTTTAATGTGCTAGCAAGGCTCCACTCGCTAGATGGACTTGTAGCTAAGAGTATGTTCATCCAAAGCTAATAGTGTTACTTCTCGATACTGTACACTTTTCCGGTAAAGGGTACTAATGACCAGTCTCTCTAGTGAGGTTCATAGCTAGGTACTATATCACTCCTAGTAAGGGTTCTTTGAGGTTACTAATGACCTAACTAGTGATATTCCTAGCTCCTGTAATAGATTTACGATTGAAATCGTTTTGGCCATAACAACATCCTAGTTCCTGAGGGCCAGAACCTTCTCAGAGTCATCTCTGGGCACACCTCCGATTACAGGCTCACGCCTCTCCTCCCTGTCTATGATTGTGATGAGCTTAATGCAGTTCTACAATGAGCTATGCATGCAGCTCCCTACCGCCACATAATCAGAGATGGCAAAGTCCTTAGCATGTATCCAATGTGCTGGATGGCAGCCATTGAGAATGGATGGTGCCCCTATCCGGTCACGGATAATTGTACCACCTGGCAACATCCTTACATGTTCTATGACGAGCAGGAACTTCCTGGAGTTCTTGCTGCGCTCATCGAGTTAGGAAAATATGGGCATCACTATCTGTTGCAGCCTTGGCTGTTTGACGACATGTCCAATGCTTCTTCTGACTCTTCAGAAGATGTACCACTTCGTGCTATTGCCTCCTATTACCAGGAAATGTCCTCGGAGATTGTTCCCTATGATCTCTTGTCCTCATCCTCGTCCTCCTCAGCTTCCTCATCCTCCTCCACAGCGCCTACGCCTCAGGAGTCCTCCACGGGCTTCCCCACCTCATCTGAACATTCTACTGTCTCAGAGAATGATGACCCGGAGTAGATAGAATGTTATAGTAGATCATGGACTACAATCTAGATACAGACTGACTCATTGGATGCTCTGTAGTGTACTAGTAGTTTCTCTCTCTCTCAATTGATGACTTGGACAGACATTTATGACTCGTAGATACAGTAGTACACAACGACCTTGGACCTACATAAATTGTTATGGTTCACCTAGAGGGCACCGCGAGGATGGCCGCCAGGCTAGTCAACACTGAAGGATCACTTCAACGATCACCTTCGGCTGACAACACTGGGTTGTCCTGGA
>QFDT01000681.1:0-30302 GCA_003315915.1 Macrolepiota dolichaula | reverse complement strand
CGGACTGACTCCCCTGTTGATCTCTCTATCAGCCATTTCTCCACAACGTCATCGCCTTCGGATCAAGAGAACTCCGATAGTACGGATTCCGTAGATCCGTCATCTTCCATTTCACAGCAAGCTTCCATTCCCGGAACGCCATCCCGTTCCGATGTCCCTTCCGATCCCGTCAGTAGTGTTTCATCTTAGTGAGCAATGGACGAAATAGTAAAAGCAGAAGTATCTTGAAATGTATAAATAATGGACTATTCTGTAGTTGAAGCTTCAGCTTCAACCTTTCGTTTGTCTCCCTCTCTACTCTTGTCCTCTCTCTCTCCCTCTCGAATATAACTTGTTGTTGTATTCTCTCGAGTGAACTTAGCATTCTTCTGTTTGTCAACAGCAGAAGATATCAGCCTCTGTTCAGTACTCCAGGACAACTAGTGTTGTCAGCCGAAGGTGATCGTTGAAGTGATCCTTCAGTGTTGACTAGCCTAGCAGCCATCCTCGCGGTGCCCTCTAGGTGAACCATAACAGTTCATGGTTCTTGACATGAATGCTATTGGTTGCCACTTGTTGTGTTGGAGTTGGGAGAGTACTCCTCCCACTGCATATCCCGATGCGTCTACCTCCATCCTGAATTGTCCTTCATCCTGTGGTAAAGCCAACACTGGTTCCTCCGTTATTCTTTTCTTGAGTTCTTCAAATGCCTGTTGTTGCTCTTTCTCCCACATCCATCCTGCATTGCCCTTGACCTTGTGTAGTGGCGCTGCAATCGCGCTGAATCCTTTGATGAATCTTCAGTAAAAGTTTGTGAATCCTAGGAACGACTCCACTCCTTTGACGTTTGTTGGGGTTGGCCAGTTTTGTACTGCTTCTATTTTCTCCCCCTCCATCTTTACTTTGCCATCTCCCATGATGGCGCCCAAGATTGGTATTTCCGTTGCATCAAACATGCACTTCGTTCTTTTGAAGTATAGGTTGTGCTTCTCGGCTATTTCCAGGAATCTGCATGTCCGTTCTGCCAGCTCCTCCTTTGTCTTTCCAGGTATCACGAAGTCGTCCATGTAGTTGATTAGGATGCCCTCCTGTAGTAACTGCCTAAATACGCAGTTCATCATCCGCTGGAATGTCCCTGGGGAGTTGCACATTCCGAAGAACATGACTGTTGGTTCGAATAGTCCTTCATTTGTGACAAATGCTGCTTTCCATTCATGTCCTTCTTTTATCCTGACATTGTTATATCCCCATATAATGTCTAGCTTGTTGAAGTACTTCGCATCCTTTAGCTTGTCGATGACTTCTTCTATCAGGGGTAGTGGTATCTTGTCCTTGATTGTGTGTTGGTTCAACCTCCTGTAGTCTTGACATAACCTCTTGCTACTGTCTTTCTTGGGTATGAAGAAGCATGGTGCAGTGTATGGGGATTTTGTTATGATTGTCTCCTCTATCCTGTAACAGTATGTCACTTCTCTTCGTCGTCTTGGACTTGCCCTAGTCTCCTCTCTTTTGTTTATTCTTGTCACCATCATTCCTAAGAGCTGTGCCTCTCTCTATATTCGTCTGATCGGTCAAAGGCCGAGTTTCCCTATTATGCATGCACTAAAGATAGCGACACCTCGGTGAAAGGGTCGGGGATGGGATCTCGATGTGCGGACTCTGTTTACCAATGTATTTGTATATTGATTAGTTTGGACAAACGTCAATACTGCCTCATATACTGAAGCGTAGTGTACTGTGTACCTTAGCTTTAGTATTGTTGTTAACCAGCGTGTTCTTATCGATATCGTTCGACATTGCAAATCTGTTCCCTCGGTCGTCTTCAGTGACGACTAGACTTACCATATAACACCTGCCTGGAAGCTCTGCGCGTCGCTCAAGTTCAGGAGATGACCCCTCCGTCGTTACATCGAGAAGACCTTCGTCTTGCTCGACTCCACTTGGCGCTTACCTCGTTCTCTAGTCTGGGACTACGGATCGACTGGTAGTACTGCTGAGGCGACTTCTCAGCGGCCCATCTTCTGGCACGGCTTTGGACTAGGTCCGAGCATAACAGATTTGGATGGTCTGATGTGTCCTGATGCGAGGTTCTCTTTTACAAACTCTCGGAGTTCCTCTTTTTCCTTGACTGTCATGGGGTATACCTTGGCGTTCATGTCCTTGGGTGCTGTTTCTGTCAGGTTGATTTCGTGGTCCCATTCGCTTGGCATTGGTAATTTGTCGAAGTTCTTCTTGTTGAATAGGTGGGTGAATCGTCGCAGGTATTGTGGTAAGTCTTCAGCTTTAGTGGGGTCTGTGGTCTTCTCAATGTTGTCTTCAACTTCTTCCATCTTTGTTGTTTGATTGCGGTTTTCCCAGTTCCCGTGTTGTATCTTGCATCCTTCTGGGCATCTTGTAAAATTGATCTGTCCGGCCTTCCAATCTATTTCCGGGTTGTGTGCCATGATCCAATTGTGACCTAAAAATAGTTGCACTGATTGGATGTCCAATATCTGTGCCTCCATATGTTCCATGTGGTTTCCAATCGCTATCTCGAACATGGCCTTTTCCATGACCAGTTTCTGGGTCGTTCTGTCTGCGTTGTACACCATCCTCGGGTTTTCCAATGGTGTCGTAGGTAGTTGCAATTCTTTCGCTGTTTGTCTGCCAATGCATGTGTCAGTACATCCTGTGTCAATGATTGCTTTGACCCTCTTCGTTCCTGTCTTGGTTGTGATTGTTGGTTTGATCAAAAGTTCTCGTGCTCCCTTTCTTCTTTGTGGAATGACGTATGATTTAGAAGAAAAGTTAGATGCATGGGGTCTCGATTTCGCACTCAATTGGACCCTTCGACAAAACCCTGCTCGGTTCTCTCTTCTTCGTCGTTCTCTGTTCCCCTATTCTGGGATTTCCTTGGTGCCCTGCAGTTCTTGGCTATGTGGCCCTCTTTTCCACAGTTGAAGCATCCTCCTCTCTTCTTCTTTGGCTTTCTGCATTCCTTTGCGATGTGTCCATTGTTACGGCCAAAACAATTTCGATCGTGAATCCATTACAGGAGCTAGGAATATCACTAGTTCGGACACCAGTAACATCAAGGAACCCTTGCTAGGAGTGATATAGTACCTAGCTATGAACCTCACTAGAGGGACCGGTCATTAGTACCCTTTACCGGAAAAGCGTACGGTATCGAGAAATAATACTATTAGCTTTGGACGAACATACCCTTAGCTACAAGTCTATCTAGCGAGCGGAGCCTCACTAGCCCGTCCAAAGTGTCTTGCTATGACTATCTATAGTGCTCCGGATCAGTAGATCAACAGATCACTAAGGTGAATGGGCCCTGAGGTCTAGCGAGCACAACCCTATTCACCCAAAATGGTTAGCAACGTCAGTCTATCTAGAAGCAACTCATTAAGGCCAGTTCGCGACTATGGTATTCTAGCTATGGCCCAAGCCTAGCAATTAGTCAGCGCACAGCTGTGCTAGCAAACTCCTGAGAATTGAACCGAGACAGGCATTGGAAGGGCCGGCTAGCAAAGGAAATACCTCGCGGGTATTCAAGCTCGTGAGGCAATGCAAAGCCGCTCCGGGTACCAATAGCAAGGTGCCAGCTAGCTATCAATTGTTCGATAGCTGCTAGCCACATGCTGGAATAAAGATAATAATTAGGTACACATGACAGCCTGACGTCATATGCTACCAACCCTAGCTACCGACGGAAGTAGCTAGGTACCATAACTTGTGAGAGCACTGTCCATATGGACACACATCAGGGATAACTAGATAGGCTTCCGATTGGTCTAGCAAGCCCTCAACCCAGGTTATAGGGTAGCTAGCGAAAGTCCGACAGTCCAATAATCTGATCTTTTACTGTTTCTTTATTTGTAATCTAGTTAGTCTTGCGATGTATAAATACCCCTCGCTAGCGAGCGTGTTGGGCAAGCAATCTTGCCAGCTCATCTAGTGATAGATCATATATGAGTGATTTATTAAGTGACTTGTCTAGTGTGAATTAAGATTTAGCTTCAGTCAATAGAGACCTCAGATTAAGGAAGTGAGATTAGATTAACAAGAATTCCTATAGATTGGATATAGCGAGTTGATCGATGAACGATCACTAGTGTTCTCATTGCATCTTGTATCAAGAGGGTACAAGTCAGTACGTTCACTAGATCAGGAGGGTAATACCACAGTGCAGCTAGCTACTGGCCTGTTAACTATCCTCGCGAATCCTTTATCTTGGTATCTGTAGTGATGTAGCTGTCATTTAGGATTCGAAGTTACATTTCAATTAAACAACCTTGTCCGTCGTCATCTAGCGACCACCCCATTAGTGAGCCCCCACTCACTAGCTACCAAAACCACTAGTGAGACATCTCACTAGTTATTACCACCCACCACCCCTATCTACTTATTTGATTATCTCCCCTTCGAAACTCATTCACGAGCACTAGCAGTAGTAGTGGTGAACTTAGTGACCCATTGCGACTCATAGTGATTTTTGTATTGATTTCACTTCTACTACCTAACTAGCACATTACCGTTGACGCCGCAGTTGTAGCACTTGGGCCCTCTGGACTCCTGTCACCCTATCTCCATAGGTTGACCCATTCCTCCATATGTGACGCCTGTTGTGGTGTGTCTGTCTCTGGACTCCATTGACTCGTATCCTTTTCCAACCAATAAGATTGCTTTGACCCATTCATCGTAGGTGTGGGGCATTCCTTCTGCCGGGTATCCTAGTATGGTTTTGATTATGTCCGGGCGTACATTCCTTTTGAGAAGGAAGAGTGCGTGTGCGTCGTCTGTGCGGGCTTTGATCTTGAGTACCCTGAACTCTACAAGGTAGTCAGCGGTATTCTTGTTCCTTTGCTTGAACGTTTTGATCTTCCATTCTGCTTCTGGTTGTTCCATGTGATCTCCGAATGTGGATACCATCTCTTTCACGAATTTGTCCCAATTGACTGTGTCGTCCTCGCCTCCCAACTGTGCTAGTTTCATTGAGGCAAATTGTCCTGCTGTCCCTCCCCTGAGGCATGCAAGTACTGCTGTGGCCCTGTCGTCGGCCCCTTCAATTTTGTTGAACTTCAAAAATAGCAAGGTGGCTCTCCACCAATCTTCGAATTTATTTCTGGTTCCATCAAAGAACCCTGGCTCCGGTACGAGCGATTTTCCATGGCTTACTGCAGGCGCTGCTGGTGCTATTTCCTGGTTGGACATTTCTTCTGTGTTGCTATCTGTGTCATCGCTTTCTGTGTCTGGCGGTTCGTCGGCGTTTTTGCTGCTGTGTGACTCTTCATCTGAGAGTTCTTCTTTGGTGGTTTCTTCTTCCGACGTAGTTTCCTCCTCTGAGGTAGTTTCGTCTAGTAGTGCTGGTGTCGGTTCTCTGGTCCTGTCTCTGGAAGCAGGTCCACTAAGGCTCATACACAATGGCCTTCTTCTGCAAGGTGAGTTGTAGATGCTTTACCAAATGTTACGACCTTCCTAAGTGATCAACTCAGGTTGCAACAAGTGATGAAGACTTGAGGGTGAAGAGAGAGAAGAGAAGGGGAATCAACAAGTTGGTAAAGCGTAAGGAATACAGCAGAGTATCTAGATGTATATATACTACTGAGGTATTCCTACTGGAGAGTCAATAATGGTGGCTGAGTAAGTATGACATAGTAGCTGAGTAAACAATGGAGCAATCACAGGTAGAGAAGTGGCGGAAGGGTGACAGGTCCATGACAAGTGGGGCAATGATAGAAATGGATGGATATTATAGTACACGATAGCCCCACGGGAATATAACATCTACAAGGATATTGGAGATCAGGAAGGAATTGTTATCATTAAACATCACCTTACCTTAGAAATAGTCTCACAACAATGATATTGATATCTTTATGGCATTGGCTATGCGTGATTGCTTTTATCTTAGCGTGTTCAAGATCTGTTTGTTCATTTTGTTGACAACTGAGCTTAGAACATGTCAAACCAAATTTCTGTGTACACCTCTTACGAGTCCACTGTTCAACTCCCAGAAGATGATGTCAACCAATGGGGAGCAACAATTGGTCAAGGCGTCAACTTTGATGCTTTAAACTTACCTGATGAACCTTGTCAAAGGGTCATGGCTCAATTGCTTCACAATGCCCATATCACCAACATTGAGTTAATCAAGGAATACATTGATGACCAAATCAATGAATTAACTAGTCATTACAATGCTGCCCTGGAGACGGCATATAACCACATTGCCCTCCTTGAGGCTACTGTTGCGTCCTACCATCATTTGGGTGCACAAGTCAACAATTTTCAAGGTCAAGTTAACAGACTCCCTGCAGATGTCAATGCTGGTGTTGCAAAAACCAGGATTCCAGAACCACCAACATTTGCTAGCTCTGAGAATAAGATGCAGTTGGAAGACTGGCTGAATCAGATTGCTCTTTTCTGTGCTGCATCTGGTGTTGTCACCAATCAGCAGAAGATTATTTGTGCCCTCACTTGCTTACGCTCACCAGCCAGTACTTACATGAAGGACTACTTTGTCAAGGTCCAAACTGGTGAAGCACTTGGGACATGGGATGACTTTGTTAAGGAGTTAAAGAACATTTACGGACTTAGGGATGATAAGAAAGGAGCTAAGAAAGAGTTAACCGCTATCTGGACAAATAAGGAGCTGGCCAAAAAGAACTTTGTCAAATTTGTGGAATGTTATCATACTCTGGCTAGGATTGTTGAATATCCTAATGAAGTCCACATTGACAAGTTGAAGGAGGTGATCCCTGATGAGTTGCAAAAGTCACTTGTCATATATGAGATCAACAATTCGACTCCTAAGACCTGGGATGCATATTTCTAGCTGTTACTTAAGGCTTATAAACTGCTCCATCCAGAGAAGGCACAGGGTGTTATTTTTGGTGACAGTGGAAATACAAGTGGTAGTGGCAACAAGGATCCAAATGCTATGGAAATAGACCAAGCAAAAAAGAAGAAAGTCCAGGAAGCCAGTGTGCAAGAGAAAGCGCAACAGTATTGTCAGATTTGTGCTGGGAAAGGACATAAGTCCAAGAGTAAAACCCACAACACCAACAATTGCTATGACAAACCAGGGAATGAACACAAACGTCCCCAGAAATCAACACCAGCTTCAACTTCTAAGGTCACTCCATCATCATCTGGATCTTACAATGGTGCAAATAAAACCAAGTTTTTCAAGGCAAGACTTGTGGAAATGCTCAACTCTATGGATGATGAAGACCCAGAACCCCTTTCTGAGGACTTCAACATCAACAGCGCGACTATCAAAGACCTTCCTGATTCTATGCCTGTTGAAACAAAGGCTATACCACAGATCAATGATGTGCAGAAGGAATCCAGGAAGCCGATGGGCTCCAAAAAGCTTAAAGAAAGGGCTCAGATGGATTTTCCCGAGAGACTGTAGAAGATAACGCCTGCGATCTACAGTCAGGGAGTAGTGTACCCAATGTTGGCTCAGATAGTTCTGAAGTAGTACTGGAATCTTGTGTAATTAATACATCACGCAACAAGAATTCTTCTTTCAAAATTCCAGTTACACTATGGGTATATGGCACAAAAGTGCAGACCGAGGCTTTAGTTGATTTGGGAGCCACAGCAAACTTCATTGACAGAGAGTTTGTCAAATGAAAGAACCTGGCTACTAATAAATTGGCATCTCCATATAGAGTTATTAATGCGGATGGAACTCCAAATCAGGCTGGACAAATCAACGAATATGTCTGTGCCTATGTTGAGATTGGTGCTCACAATTCCACACACTATCTTTTTGTTACTCAACTTGGGAGCAAAGATATGATAATTGGATACTCATACTTGCATAAGCACAATCCTGCTATTGATTGGCACAAAGGGGAATGGGAGTTCACCAGGTGCCCGGATACATGTACCAATAAAGCCCGTAAAACATGAGAGATAGAAGCTGGTGCCAACGAGCTTCAACTCGATCCAGATAATCCATGGGATACTTCATTGGACGACTTAGGTGATGAAGACATGGATAATCCACATATCAATTGGGTTGATACAAGCAACCCTCATAATCGCCAACAAGCTATGGTGATAGTGTCTATGTTTGACAAAGACATAGATGAGGAGCTTGATGACAAGGACACACAAAACTGGAAAGAACATGTACCAGGATGGTTACATGACTTTGGTGATGTGTTTTCAAAAGTCAAATCAGAGTGTATGCCAACCAGAAAAGAGTATGACCATGGAATTGAGTTTGAGGAAGGTGCAATGCTTCCCAAGCCAGCTAAGGTCTACTCACTTTCACCAAAGGAGAGAAATTCTCTTGACGAATGGATTGATGAAGAACTTTGCAAAGGTTATATACAGCCTTCTACAAGTCCTATTGCTGCACCATTTTTCTTTGTCAAAAAGAAAGATGGCAGCCTGCAACTAGTTATGGATTACCAAACCCTTAACAATATCACTGTCAAGAATTGCTATCCTATTCCGAGAATCTCTGACTTGATTGAGTCATTCAGTCAAGCATCAATTTTTACTAAGATTGACCTCAGGTGGGGATATAACAATGTCCGTATCAAAGAGGAAGATGAGTGGAAGACAGCTTTTATCACAAGATGTGGATTGTTTGAGGCAAAGGTTATGTACTTTGGATTCTCCAACGCACCAGCTACATTCCAGAGCATGATGAATGACATACTGGGTGATCTGATTTGTAGAGAACAGGTCATGGTGTATTTGGATGATATCCTAATATTTGGAAATGACCAGAAGGAACACAGAAAGATTGTCAAAGAAGTGCTGAAAAGGCTTTGAGACAATGATCTATTTGCTAAGGCAGAGAAGTGTTCCTTTGAGCAAACAAGTATGAAATATCTTGGCATGGTCATTTCTCATAACCAGGTTGAAATGGACGAAGAAAAGGTTAAAGGAGTTCTTGAGTGGCCAGTACCTGCAAAGGTCAAACATGTTCAGGCATTCATTGGATTTGCGAATTACTATTGCAGGTTTATCAAAGACTTTTCCAAGATTGTCAAGCCACTCACAAATTTGACCAAGAAAGACCAAACATGGGTATGGAAGGAAGAGCAACAGACTGCTTTTGAGGCGCTGAAAGAGGCCTTCACAACAGCTCCCATTTTACGTATCCCAGATGATGAAAACCCTTTCAGACTGTCAACAGATGCTAGCAACTTTGCAACTGGTGCAGTACTGTCCCAATTGGACCCTAAAGACAAATTATGGCATCCTGTAGCCTACTTCTCCAAGTCATTAGATATTCATGAATGCAACTATGAGATCTATGACAAAGAGCTACTTGCTATTATTAGGGCCTTAGAGGAATACAGACATCATCTAGAGGGACACCCAGAAAAGTTTGAGATCTGGTCAGATCATCAAAACCTCACGTACTTCAAGTCAGCACAGAAACTGACAAGAAGACAAGCTCAGTGGGCACTATACCTCACACGTTTTCACTATTCCCTACACCACAAACCAGGGAAGACTATGCAAGCTGAAGATCCTCTGTCCAGGAGACCAGATCATGAAGAGAGGGTAAACTTCAATAATGAGAACCAAATCCTCTTAAAGCCTGAATTTTTTGCTATTCACGCTATCAAAGCTATTCATGAATCACTCATAAACGACAACAAAATCCTAAGAGAGGTCAAGCAAGCATTACTTTCTGACAGTGTCACCAAAGACTACAAGTCCCTTCTACAGTCAGGTCCTCGTAAATTTGGAAAGTCACTACAGGACTGGAACTATGAGAATGGATTATTACTCTACAAAGGGAAAGTCTATATCCCTAAGAGCGCAGATGAACATTTGAGATGCAAAATTGTCCAAGCACATCACAACCTTCTATCAGCAGGACATCCAGGTAGATGAAAAACCTATGAGTTGGTTTCCAGAAACTATTGGTGGCCTAGTATGTCTATCTTTGTCAAGAACTATGTCAAAGGCTGTGATATGTGTCAGCGAATGAAAAATTGCCCTTTCTGGGTCCATAACAGTTGTAACTTAACTGTTACCCATCTAATCCAAGATTGGTTGACTTTAACTTCTAATCCTTTGAAATTAAGGACTAATAACTGTGATGCTTCAATGTTATCTAGTGCTTACTGATACAGTGGTATTGTAACTCACCAATTCACCTATTAGCAGGCTGGTTAAGGATCTCAGTCCTTAATTAGCTAGGCACCTCCTAACTTAGGTCTAGGAGCCCACTGAACCATAACAAGGAGTGTTGAGTTGATATCTCCACTCATCACATATAAGCTATATCTGTTATGGACCCAGGGACTTACGTCCTAGTTCCTGAGGGCCAGAACCTTCTCAGAGTCATCTCTGGGCACACCTCTGATTACAGGCTCACGCCTCTCCCCCCTGTCTATGATTGTGACGAGCTTAATGCAGTTCTACAACAAGCTATGCATGTGGCTCCCTACCACCACATAATCGGAGACGGCGAAGTTCTTAGCACGTATCCAATGTGCTGGATGGCAGCCATTGAGAACGGATGGCGCCCCTATCTGGTCACGGATAATTGTACAACCTGGCGACATCCTTACATGTTCTATGATGAGCAGGAACTTCCTGGAGTTCTTACTGCGCTCATCGAGTCAGGAGAATACAGGCATCACTATCCGTTGCAGCCTTGGCTGTTCGACGACGTGTCCAATGCTTCTTCTGACTCCTCAGAAGATGTACCACTCCGTGCTATTGCCTCCTATTACCAGGAGATGTCCTTGGAGATCGTTCCCTACGATCTCTTGTCCTCATCCTCATCCTCCTCGGCTTCCTTGTCCTCCTCTGCAGCGCCTACACCTCAGGAGTCCTCCACGGGCTTCCCCACCTCATCCAAATGTTCTACTATCTCAGGTAATGATGACTTGAAGTAGATAGAACATTATAGTAGATCATGGACTACGATTTAGATACAGACTGACTCATTGGATGCTCTGTAGTGTACTAGTAGTTTCTCTTCCTCAATCGGTGACTCGGACAGACACTTATGACTTGTATATACAGTAGTACACAGACGGCCTTTGGACTTGTATAAATAGGCGTAGATTACAGGATCAAAAACTCCAAGTTTTTGATTCTCTTCTGTTGTAACTTAACTGTTACCCGTCTAATCCAAGATTGGTTGATCTTAACTTCTAATCCTCTGAAGTTAAGGACCCATAGCTGCGACGCTTCAACGCTATTGGTTGCTGGCTATACTTTGGTATTGTAACTTCACCAATTCACCTATTAGCAGGCTGGTTAAGGATTTCAATCCTTAATTAGCTAGGTGCCTCCTAACTTAGGTCTAGGAGCCCGCTGAACCATAACACTGTCAAGCTTCTGTGGTGCCCCCTATTCATGTGCTTTATCACATGTGTCCTGTCCCTTCAACTTCTCAGGAGAAGGCTGATGTGGAGCTGAGGGATGATAATGTCTTCCTTTCTGATGACAATGCCCTTAGCTATGCAGGGTGATCTTTCCATTCGCTTGATGTTGTTTTGTTTTGGTTTATGCTTGGGTGTATGTGAGTAACTATTTTCCTCCCCCCAGACACTTTTGTTTTCTCTTTGCCTCATACTACTTCTTTCACATGCCATGTTGAGGCATTACAGGTCTACTTTCATCTACACACTAGTGTAGTTTTCCTTTACATACTTGGGACTGCTATTGTGTGCCCCTTAGCTGTACTTATATAGTGCATGGCTATAAAATTGGATGGAAAAAAAAAAAAAATAGATCATCTGAGACCCACACTTGATCCATGGTGGAATACTCATGTATCCACTCCATTCTCCATGGACCCACCTGTCCAGAGCAATCCACTGGACAATCCTATGCTATATGTAGAACCTCTCCACTATATGATTCTTAGATACTTCTATGAATACACTCTTTAGAATAGGTATATAAACCCTATGTATTCCCTATGTATTCTACAGTTCAATACATCTCTTCTACCTCTCTATTGCTATACACTCTACACTCTAAACTCTATTTGCCTATACATCCAGTGAGTGTTAGATCACCTCACCACTGTGCATAGCACCATTATGGGTGCTTTCCCATAGTCCTATTGATTAGGATCCTGTTGCTGCTAGGACATATTCACAACACCAAGGACATCTCTTGATAATAGGAGGCAATGGCATGGAGGGAAACATCTTCTGAGGAGTCAAAAAAAGCATCAGACAAGTTATCAAACAGCCAAGGCTGCAATGGGTAGTGGTGTCCATATTCTCCTGACTCAATAAGCACAGCAAGAACTTGAGGGAGTTCTTGCTCATCATGGAACATGTAGGGATGTTGCCATGTAGTACAATTGTCCATGACTGAATAGAGACACCATTCATTTTCTATTGCTGCCATCCAGCACATTGGGTAAGTGTGTTAGGAACCCATCCGAAGATCTTCCAGACAACCTCCACTGTCTGTTAAGCTTTTCCCATAGCAACAGGATCCTCAGCTCCTACACCACATTCAGCCATAGCACTCCATCAGTCCAAAAACCACTCTCCATTCCTGTTATGGTTCACCTAGAGGGCACCACAAGGATGGCCGCTAGGCTAGTCAACACTGAAGGATCACTTCAACAATCACCTTTGGCTGACAACACTATTTGTCTTGAGTACTGAACAAAGACTGATAACTTCTGCTGTTGACAGACAGAAGTACACTAAGTTCACTTGGATGATACAACAACAAGGTTGTATTTGGAGACAAGTAGAGAAGACAAGCAAGAGAGAAAGTACAAGCGGATAAGCAAGTAAACAACACAAGAGGTTGAAGCTGAAGCTTCAACTACAGAATAGTCCAGTATTTATACATTTCAAGATACTTCTTACTTTACTATTTTGTCCATTACTAACTAAGATGAAACACTGCTGTTGGGATCAGAAGGAATGTTGGAACAAGATGGCATTCCGGAAATGGAAGTCTGTTGTGAAATGGAAGACAACAGATCTACAGAATCCATACTATTGGAGTTCTCTTGATCCAAAGACAATGACAATGTGGAGAAGTGGCTGATACAAAGATTGACAGGGGAGTTGGTCTGGTGGAGGTCATAGGGTTAGCCCATCAGGTATGGGTGGGTGAAGGAGATATTTCCAACAATCTGTTGCCATCTGTAGTTGTCAGATCTGGTAATTGCAGGCCAAGCAATAGTAGTTTTGTAGAGTCCATGCTGATAGATGTGGATGAAGGGTGAATTATCCCATACTTGGTGAAGGTGGCTGTTAAGGTACTGGGACTCATACCAAGGGGGTGGAGGTGTTCCATGTGGAGAGGTAGATTGGCCTGGTGTTATGGCCGAAATCTTCTTCTTCGGCTTTCTGCATTCCTTTGCGATGTGTCCGTTGTTACGGCCAAAACAATTTCAATTGTGAATCCATTACAGGAACTAGGAATATCACTAGTTAGGATGTTAGTAACATCAAGGAACCCTTACTATGAGTGATATAGTACCTAGCTATGAACCTCACTAGAGAGACTGGTCATTAGTACCCTTTACCAGAAAAGCATGCAGTATCAAGGAGTAATACTATTAGCTTTGGACAAACATACCCTTAGCTACAAGTCTATCTAGCGAGCAGAGCCTTGCTAGCTTGTTCAAAGTGTCTTGCTACAACTATCTATAGCGCCCTGGATCAGTAGATCAATGAATCACTAAGGCAAATGGGCCCTGAGGTCTAGCGACATGACCCTATTCACCCAAAATGGTTAGCGATGTCAGTCTATTTAGAATAAAACAACTTTTCAAGACCAGTTTGAGATATAGTACTCTAGCTATGGCTCAAACTCAGCAATTAGTCAGCACATGGCCGCACTAGTTAACCCCCCAAAATCAAACCAAGACACACGTTGGAAGGGCCAGCTGGCAAGAGGATACCTTGTGAGCATGCAGGTTCATAAGGCACTGCAAAACCGCTCTGAGGGCCAATAGCAAGGTGCCAGCTAGCTATTGATTGCTCAATAACTGACAACTACACAATGAAATAAAGATAATACCTAGATACACATGGCAGTCTGATGTCATATGCTACCAAACCTAGCTACCGACAGATGTAGCTAGGTACCATAGCTCACAAGAGCACCATCCATACAGACCCCCATCAGGAATAACTAGATAGGCTTCTGATTGGCCTAGCAAACCCTCAACCCAGGTTATAGGTGTTGTGAATATGTCCTAGCAGCAACAGGGTCCTATAGAATAGGACTATGGGAAAGCACCCATAATAGTGCTATGCACAGTGGTGAGGTGATCTAACACTCACTGGATGTATAGGCAAGATAAAGTTTAGAGTGTAGAGTGTATAGCAATAGAGTGGTAGAAGAGATGTATTGAACTGTTGAATAGAGATGAATACATAGGGTTTATATACATATTCTAAAAGACTATTCATAGAAGTATCTACAGGATCATATAGTGGAGGAGTTCTACATATAGCATAGGATTGTCCAGTGGATTGCTCTGGACAGGTGGGTCCATGGAGAATGGAGTGGATACATGAGTACTCCACCATGGATCAAGTGTAGGTCTCAGATGATCTATCTCTAGATTCATCTGGTAGAACCTTATCTAGTGCAGATATAGACTACACAGATATAGCTCATATGTGACAAGTGGAGATATCAACTCAACAATAGGGTAGCTAGCAGAGTCCCAACAGTCTGATAATCCAATATTTTACTATTCCTTTATGTGTAATCTAGTTAACCTCATGATGTATAAATACCCCCTGCTAGCGAGCACGTTGGGTAAGCAACCTTGCCAGCTCGTCTAGTGATAGATCATATATATAAGTGATTTATTAAGTGACCAGTCTAGTGTGAATAAGGATTAGCTTCAGTCAATAGAGACCTCAGACTAAGAAAGTGAATTGAGTTAGTGAGAATTCCTATAGATTGGATCTAGCAAGTTGATCAACAAATGGTCACTAGGGTTCTTATCGCAGCTTGTATCAAGAAGGTGCAAGTTGGTATGTTCACTAGATTGGGAGGGTATAACCACAGTGCAGCTAGCTACTGGCCTGTTAACTATCCTCGCAACTTCCTTATCTTGGTATCTATAGTGATGTAGCCATCATTTAGGATTCCCTACTATCTTCCAATAAACAACCTTTGTCCATCGTCATCTAGCAACCACCCCATTAGCAAGTGCTTACTCGCTAGCTAGCTAAAACCCTTTCAACCCCTCTCTCTTTATCTGATTATCTCCCCTTCACTACTTATTCGTGAGTGCACTAGTAGATAGTATTGGTGATCTTAGTGACCCAGTATGATATTAGTGATTTATATATTAATTTCACTTATACTACCTATCTAGCACATTACCAGTACTTTTTCATAGTCTGGAATATTGAGTAACTCGAGGCGCCACTTGTAGAGCCAGTGTAAGGGGTTTATCATTGAGACCATAACAATTTTTCCATGTCTCTATTCCTGCGGACTTCCCTTCCTCTTAGTTGTTTGGGCATCTTGGTTGCCATTCCTCTGGCAACCTCGGATTTTGGTGTTTCTCTTAGTTCCCAGACTTTCCATATTTGTCTTATCTTTTATCTGATCCTCCTATCTCCTCCGTTTCTCCAAATTTCCTCTGTAGCTTACTCATTTGCTCCATGTCCACATGTTAGCTACAACTTCTTATTCCTTTGTCTTCCTTTGTTTTTCCTTTGTCTCTATATATTCCTTTGTTCACTATCCTATGTAGTATGTCATTAGTAGACCTCATGATTAGTACTACACTCTTATCTGCTGCAGTATCTAAACCTAGTCTACTATGTTTGTATTCTCCAGTCTGATAATTAACTTAGATTGTCTCTCCTAACTTGTGTCCAAACCCTCTGTCCATCCACCTCTGTCTTTGGATACTTCCCATCCTTCCCTTACTCCCTTTTCCCCTCTGTTTTTGGATGACCCTCCGCCTTTGGGTGTTCTCCATCCTTGGTTCTCAAGTGAGACCATTGTGATACCAAGAGGGGTGCAACACATAAGTTGAAGCCAAGGTCTCACCCCCTCCACTCTGCCTCCAATGTCCACTCCAACGTCTGGTGTTCAAGTCTTAACAAAGTGCTGAGGACTTCACCATCTCCAATAATGTGTTGGTACAGAGCTACATGCATAGCTTGTTGTAGAACTGCATTAAGCTTGTTGTTGTTGTAGACAGGAAGAAGTGGGGTGAGTCTATAATTGGAGGTATGTCCAGAGATGACTCTGAGAAGGTTTTGTCCCTCAGAAGCTAGGACATGAGTTCCTGGGTCCATAACAATTGTTACCAGAGGCAATAGAATGTTCAAACAAAGTGGAGAAGCCCATGGAGGACTTCTGAGGTGTAGGTGCTGTGGAGGAGGATGAGGAGGCTGAGGAAGACAAGGAGAACAAGGAGAAAAATAAGAGATCATAGGAAATAATCTCTGAGAACATTTCCTGATAATAGGAGGCAATGGCATGGAGGGGAACATCTTCTGAGGAGTCAGAAGAAGCATCAGACAAGTCATCAAACAGCCAAGGCTGTAATGGGTAGTAATGCCTGTACTCTCCTGACTCAATGAGCACAGCAAGAACATGAGGGAGTTTTTGCTTATTGTAGAACATGTAGGGGTGTTGCCAAGTGGTGCAATTATCCATGGCCAGATAGAAGCACCATCCATTCTCAATTGCTGCTATCCAGCACATAGGATATATACTGAGGACTTCACCATTTCCAATGATAAGGCAATAAGGAGCTGCATGCATAGCTTGTTGAAAAACCACATTCAGCTTGTTGTTATCATAGATAGGGAGGAGTGGAGTATGTTATGGTCTCGACAATGAACCCCCTACATTGGTTATACAAGTGGCACCTCGAACTCCTCGACATTCCAGACTACGAAGAAGTACCGGGCCGATCTACCTCTCCACACGGAACCCCTCCGCCTCCTCGGTACGAGTCCCAGTACCTCAACCACCACCTTCGCCAAGTATGGGATAATTCGCCCTTCATCCATATCTATCAGCATGGACTCTACGAGACTACGATTGCTCGGCCCGCACTCACCGGAGCCGACAACTACGGATGGAGGCAGATCGTCGGAGATACGTCCTTCACCCACCCGTACCTGATGGGCTGACCCTACGACCTCCGCCGGACCGACTCCCCTGTCGATCTCTCTATCAGCCACTTCTCCACATCGTCATCGCCTTCGGATCAAGAGAACTCCGATAGTACGGATTCTGTAGATCCGTCGTCTTCCATTTCACAACGAGCTTCCATTCCCGGAATGCCATCTCGTTCCGACGTCCCTTCCAATCCCGTCAGTAGTGTTTCATCTTAATTAGCAATGGACGAAATAGTAAAGACAGAAGTACTTCAAATTGTATAAATAACAGACTATTCTGTAGTTGAAGCTTCAGCTTCAACCTTTCGTTTATCTCCCTCTTACTCTTGTCCTCTCTCTCTTACTCTCTCTCGAATATAACTTGTTGTTGTATTCCCTTGAGTGAACTCAGCGTTCTTCTGTTTGTCAACAGCAGAAGATATCAGTCTTTGTTCAGTACTCCAGGACAACTAGTGTTGTCAGCCAAAGGTGATCGTTGAAGTGATCCTTCAGTGTTGACTAGCCTAGCGGCCATCCTCGTGGTGCCCTCTAGGTGAACCATAACAGAGTAAGCCTATAATTGGTGTGTCCAGAAATGACCCCAAGGAGGTTCTGGCCTTCAGGAACTAGGACATGAGTTCCTGGATTTATAACAGTTGAAAAAATTGAAAATAACATTCATAACATCCACTGTAGTATATAAACCTAGTCTGCTACATTTGTATTCTCCAGTCTTAATTGACTTAGATTGTCCCTCTTACTTGTGTCCAAATCTCCATCTTCAAATACCCTCCATCCTTCTCTCCTCTCTCTCTTTCCTCTCTCCATTCTTGGACAACCCTCTGCCTTTGGGCATTCTCTGCCCTCAGTTCTCAAGTGAAACCATTGTGATACCAAGAGGGGCACAACACATGAGTTGAAGCCAAGGTCTCACCCCCTCTGCTCTGTTTCCAACATCCACTCCAACATCTGGTGTTCAAGTCTTAACAATAAACTAGAACATAAGTCCCTGGATTCATAACAGTTCATATATTGGAATCCAATCTCTGACTCTTTGATCAAGGTAATGCTATCTTTAATGTGATTGTAATCAGAAAACTCAGTTATAGACCAATCAGACAATAGACAAAAAGTGGGTTTTATTTATATTTATGAGCATTTGGGTTTTAATCCATAGTGCATGGACATTCTATAATTTATACTAACACACAACATGTGTTTTCAATTCTATACTTAGATACACTTAATAGCTTGCATTTCCAATGAGGAGAACCACAGTTATGGCCATGAGATGGTGTTGGTTCAGCTACAAGCTATTTAATTGATTTGGCACACTAGTCTACAGCTCTGTGATTGATTTTTGTTGATCACTACTTATATATTGTATTCAATAATTGAAAAAAAAAGTGTATAACTTGTTAACCATGAGAGACATATTGGTTGAATATAAATTCTATTCTGTTTAGAGTAACAGATGAAGCAATGCTTGTGACATGTAAGCGGTAATATTTGCGCGGGAAATTTATCCACCAAATTCCCACGTACTCCAGCTCGTTGAGACGAAACAAGTTGCCTATCAGCTTATTTTTAATACTTATGCTAACTATGAGCCACTATTTTAGGTGAGGGTGATGATGTGCGAATGTAGAAGTCGAATGCCGAACCGTGTCAATATTTTCTACCATTATTGGCTCTTGGAATATACGTCATTTTTGACTACAGCACATTGTTCCCCGTCATTGATAGAAATCGTTCCGTACGTGTGTGCGAAAAGCACAGCAGGTTCCTGAGATCGATTTCCAAGAGCGGATCAAACTATCCGACTACCTCAATCAATGATCCGGTCTCTTATTCCTTAAACGCTCGCTCAAGATATAAAGAGTGGTCAGTTGAGTGGTGATATTTCATTTAACACGATTTGTTACTGCATATAATATTGCCATATATCAAGAGTCATGCACAAGACTCTTACGCAAGAATATTACAACACCCATACCGGAAAAACAACATTGACCCAAAGGACCAACAAATATCTAAGTCCCATGATCTTATAACCCCAGCTGTGTGCGTGGTAGGGTTCTTGGATAATCCAAAAGGAAGCGTTCCACAGGCAGGGAGGCATATGATACGGCATCACAGACAGTGTGAAGCTCCCTGTCCTAATCAGCGCGTGGGGCCATCGGACCGACTATGCACTAAGTGATATGAATGGGGAGTCCGAAGGGAACGCGATCGTAGCAGTTACTACGCACGTCTTGCTGCAAATGGTTGGCATAATTTGTCTCCCGAACTGTACCGATAGCACGGTGAAATGTGGTGAAGGGCTACGAAGCCAGAGAATTGGTGGCCCGACGTACGATAATGTCGGAAAGTCGAAGTACGAGTCAATCATTCCATGAGGACAAAACCATCTGGTTGGGGTCAATAAAGCTAAGCTTGAACTGTTGGGTTGCATCCTGTTCAGGAAAGAGCAATGATTGAGCTAAAATCAATGGCAAGGACTGGACGCTCTTACAAAGTTTGATTCCCCTCTGTCAACAGCCGGGGTATCAGGAAGGGCTGGTTTGCTGCTCGGGGATGCAACAAACCCGCCACCCAGACCAGTTGGTTGGGCGGTCCTTTCGCGAGCTCGACCACGCTCTGCTTGTGTAAGACCCACTAGCCGAAGATTTAGGATCGCCGCAGGCCTCTCTGCCTCCCTTCCGGTCGAATATGAACGCTCCCTGCCGGATAAAGACGGTGACCGTGAGCTAGCGTAATGATTGTACACATAGGAGTCTTCTTCTGCGTGCTTCCGTATCTGATGTGTGTAGGAGACCCCGAAGGAACTATTATTTTCATCGTCATAATGACCATACCCTCCGTAGTCTAAGGAATTGGATCGCGAGCCACTCCCAAGAGAGTCATGAATGACACGGTTGTGAAGGTTGAAAGGAAGTCGAGAGCTGACGTTAACCATTTTGCTGGTTCCCATACTGTGAACCAAAGACTTCAAAAACAGAGGGAACAGACATACCCCTCCATTGTGCGCACGATCATTCCCATACGTTGTCTATATTCAAGATCCTTGGGGTGAACAGGTTGCGACCTATGGAACTCTGTGAGTGAATGGCCGGCCCCTTAACCGAATACCACGCACGGCGTTGTTGGGATTTGAAATTGTAACAGCCTTTCCTGCTCGTCAATAAAGGTATCATCCGGCCGTCGAGGGCGGCAGCAGCAAAGCATATAATACAGGAAGGCTAGCATGAGGAGGAGGGTGGTAGTGGGAACACGACTGATCCACGATATCCAAACCATAGCGAAAACATACGCCTCCTATTTGTCGCGGCTTTGATTGCTTGGCTTTGGCCTCCGAGGTAAACACTGACGCTGTTGAAGATCCGTGAGAATTGAGTTCTTCTTGTTCCCTCGCTTCAAGGCCACCTGCTTGCTGTTGAGGGGTGGACGCCAATCATCGCCTGGCTCAAGTGGATACTCCAAATTATACTAAGCCTCTCACTAGCTTCTCCGCCACCGTTCTCAGCAACCTCATGGAGCCTGTTCATTTACTCGTACTTGACAGTTTCACCAGCCTGAAATGGCCCAATTGTCCTTCACTCCCCGTATCACCTCTGAGCTTCTCTTCGGCTCGTCCTATTGAGTCTTGTGTGGTCATCACGATCCCTAGCCTTCAATGCATCTGCTGAGAGTTATTCTCGCGGCCCCATACCATAAAACCATGACAAATTTTCTTGGCTCACCACAAAGGGAAGGAATTCACACTCGGAATGTTTAGCGGCATCCTGCTTCCGTTGAATTGCTAACCCAAGCGCCGAGTCGGCTTTGATGAAATTGAATTCCCGCCTGGCTGCTTTTGTCCTCGGTATCGGGAGCCCTAAGTTTGGCACACGTGAAGTTCTTGCGACCATCGGGCCCCTCAATATAATGGCCACTCATACTAGGAAGCTACTAGTGCCCTAACGAAATAATGGGCCAGGCAGTGCCCTCAATATTGTGTTTCAGTGCCATACTGCGATTCTCACCGCCATGTACTCCATCTGTTTGGGCATCCCTATTGTCTAGGAACGACATCATTGACTAAGGGTCCAGAGAAGCACCCCGAGAGTCGCTGATCCTCCTGCTGAACGTGCTTTGTGCTGCTTGAGTGTTCGCCCACTATTTTCGGACATCTTGAATTTCGCTGAACACACCCAATCAGACATACACTTCGTCTGTTCCTATTCTCACTGGAAAGCCCGAGCACAGAAAGCTCGAAGGGCACGAAAACGGAAGCCCTTGACCAGAGGTCGGCTCCTCAAGAATCATCTTTCCCATGACGGGACTATCCATAGTGGGCGAGTGAATATATCGGTCATCGCCGCCCAGTACCCAATGTTCGATCACCATGCGGGACATATAGCTCATAACGAAAAACGCCCCCTTTCGCCACATGACATGGCTCCCATGAGGTCGAATTTCATAATATGTCTCCTTGAGGACACCTTAGTTGATCTAACACCCCAAATCCAGGAGTCCATTTCCTCTTCGATTTCAGCTGATTAGACTCTCTAACTGCAATTCACAGCCTTTCGCGAACACGGGCTACATTAAATTGGCTTGGCGTGATGACTAAGCCTTCGATCCATATTCGATAGTACGGTTTATTGGCCGACTGCAAGGTACGTTCGGGTACGCTGAATGCTGTGCGACACCTTCTTTGATGAGATGTTCCCATTCTCCAGCTTCTTTCGAGTCACCAGTGGTTGCGAACGATCTGCTGCGTTGGCAACGGAAAGCTATTCTACTCATCATCAGTCATACAGAACGTCCAACACAGCTTTGTGTTGATGCGTTGTTGTCTGGTTGTTGGTGATAATGTGTAACCTGGTGCCCCAATTGAGATGGCATATCAATGATGAAAGTCTTGCTAGGAACGAGGGATCGACACAATCTCGCAATTTCACAAGCTGTTTTCAACGAGCATGGAGCAAATCATCGTATTCAATACTGATAATTTCAATAAAAAAAACGAGGTTTTTGAATACTCTCAGACATAGGAGTAGCATCATTGAATTGACTGCATTGTTATACTTCTACTGCGAAAACCATACTGAGGTGAGAGTACGCTGCGAACGACGTAATGGAGGACGTAAAACATTAAGGTATAGGCAGGGGGCATGAATTACAATACGCAATTATCGTCCATAATGTTCCGACGACCTATGGTGACCGGGAACCACAAGTAGCTGTGTGTTTGGTACGGGGCTTGATCTTCTTTCGCTTCAGAGACAGCGGCCTATCCTTGCCGCGAAGCCTCGCGTAAACACCACATGCATTGCAGAGCTGAGCCCCAGTTTTGCTCCGACGCCAAACCGAAGTTCGATGGGTATGACAGTGGCTGCATTCGGGCCCGCTGTAGTTCAGATCCTCCTCCTCGCTCTCATCATCCTCCTGATCAGCGTCAATAAGCTCTTTGGGCCTATGTCGGTGTCGTTGTTGGAGGTAAAGCCCACAAGCGTTGCACAGGGGCTTGAGGGTTGTTGGCTCGCGGCGCCATAGCGGAGTGGAAGTTGCCTGACAGTGGGAACACCTCTTCCCACTAGACCCGTCTACGCTTGCCCGTCGAGACGACGGCGTGGGGGATGAACTTGATTGAGGTGACAATCTTTGAGAAGAGATAGATGGAGATGGAGAAGGGGAGGGGATGGGTGACATTTCATAACCTCGGGTTGGTATCGGCGGAAGGGAAAACGGTGGTAAAAGATCGTCAATAATTTGCGGGGCAGCGAATGAAGCGGCGCGTATATCACCATTGGCCCAATGCGTCATTGAGGAGGTGTTGCTGGCCGTCCTCAAGCCAATTACGTGTGAGTTCGTGTTCTCGGGCCACTGAGGCCATTCTGAGGACGCATGGTGGCCCACGCCGACATTTTGGCGATATGTGTCATGGTACAACTGGCCTGGATGATTCGTGGTGGGAAGCGCAGGGGTATGGATTGATTGGGGCGAAAGCGATGGTGAAGACCACTCCTGCTGGAACGGTTCCATTGTGCTTCTTTCGGAGGAAGCGTAGTCATAATGACTCCGGCTATGTGCTCCTGGGGACGTTGAAGGGAATGCAGTCGTTGGACCAACGCCCTTCACGTCGTTAACAAAGCCATTGTTTCCCGCGCCATATCGAGGCTGGCCCGTACTTTCTACTATATTCCAAGAGCTCAGCGAGGCTGGTTCATCGAAATGATTCATACACGGACCTTGCCAGTTGCTCGGGAAGACCATATTCGTATGGTCGAGTTGGGGGGGATAGGACGCCACTGGACCGGGCGTGTGCAGGGCGTGTTCGCGCCTGTGGTTGAAGGGGTACATGATATTCGTCGACGGGTTGTAGGCTGCCAACATTGTTGAGATGGGTGAGTCTGTGGAGGAGGAGGATAAAGATTGAAGCTTATATAGAGTACCTCGAGCTTAGAGATTGGCGAGAGATCCAACAATGACCAAAGGATCTGGAGATCCGGAGAGCAAGTTAGGATTTGTTGGAAAGGTTGACGTCGGATGCTAGTAGGCTCGGATGTTTCCACTGGCAAGGAGAGTCGAGTAGGGATTCAGACTGCGTAACCCAAGGGCACGAGTGGTTTGGGTTGTACTTGCGCGCCAGCGGTCTTATCTCTGTTAACGAATCTCTTCGAACCATTATCCGGCCGTGCAAGTCCACCCGACCCCAACCAAGATTGATGAGAGATGCACGGTCACCCTTTCTGGCCACTGACGTAAACCATCCTCCCACCTTGTAAAAAAAATAATACCGAATAGACCGGGATCATTCTTTTTGGACTACTCGTTAAGGCAAATTCGCACTCGTAAATCGGCAATTAGGTCCACATCACAGCACTTTTCGTCCAGTGTCCCTGTTGCGACCTCTACGGATAGGCTGTGTCTGAGGAAATACCAGGGCAGAATAGCGGAGGTGCGAACCGGAATGTTGAGCCCAACCATTCAGCCTAACAACCAACAACATCGGTGGAAACGTCGTCACAAACCGTCACATGTGACACCTCATGCCCACTAACCCTAATTTAAGCCGGCCGGCATGTATTCCAAATACGGATGTCCCCGAGCAACATGGGTGGAGCTCGACGATCTATTCCTTTGCTGCAAGCGTCCCGTCCCTTATTTTACAACAAAAAATAACACACACAGGCCAATGACTTCCGTGAACCCACAGCTAGTCCCGTTCCTCGTACGAAACGGGTGGGTCCGTTGACCGATATTCTGACCATAATCACCAGGAGTGCAATTGACTTTGCGCAGAATGGACTGACTCCATTCATGTCGATCGCGCCCGATAGCTGTTTCAAATACGACGGAATGGAGTACGCCATCAACTCTACAGGAAAAGATCGTGACTATCTTGGGTATACCCACGACTCATGGAACCGTGGAACTCTGCCATTTCCACCCTGTCAAAACTTTGTATTGCTGGGGGTCCACAGCGTTTGCTGCCAGTCATGATTGACATGACATGTTTGTAGCAACCTAAGACTCCAAAATGTCGTGTTCGTGTGTGACGAACGTCTCAACTATCCGACCCAAATCAGAAGGGAGCCCGTGTGTCCGAGAGATTGACAGCGGTGACAACAAACCGAAAGAAGGAGCGGGAAAAACGCGTGGACCCCATAGTACCTGCGCGGGTTCTAATTAAAAAAAGACTATTCGACTATCTTTCCCAACATGGGAGTTTTCCGGATGAATAGTAATTTGTCTTGATCTTCTTTTCCGCGATGGGCCTTGTTTTCTGCTCATCTGCTCAGTCAATCCAGTAGATCCTGCGGTGATCTGGTGGTGGCCTCTCCAGGGTGGGTCATGATCTCATTTTTACCACTTACCCAATAATTCTCTTGAATCGATATCTCGGGACCTACTAGCTGAGGCGTTAATCCTTCGGCTCATCTCACTGCCCCGTCATGACACATGGTGTATCTTGTTGTCCCCCATTTTTTATCATAATAAGGGCGGCAGTGCACTTCAGAGTTTCACAGTCGATCAGCCGACGTTCTTGACTAGAAAACATATCTTCGAGTAAAGGTGCAGTGCGCGCCCCTGTCCTGGTAGTATCCTGATCAACAGGGTCGCAATATGTCATTGTGCCGGTGGCGGGAAGATCTCCGGATACTTCGCGAAGCTGATTCATCTGTCCTAGGACGTACTACTGGCAAGTACAATTAATCCGAGATGGGGATTCTTGCTCAGTATGTCATTTAGAAAATGAGGAACAAGAGTTTTCACATGAGGTACCCCAATGTAAATAATAGAGGGTTGCAGTGATCGGTTGGTTGATGGGAGATATTATCCTAATCCAAAAATAGACTACATGCGGCTTCTCTCGCTGATGCTGAGAATTGGCAGTGTGGTGGCTCTGATGGCGTACATAACACTCTCCTGTGGAAGGTCTAGTGTCTACGAGCTTGACCGAACTCAGCCTGCCGCAGTTTCTTGGAGACCTGCATCTTCGCAGCGCTCGTCCTCGCCGCCCGCACTAGACGAAATGGTTTTGATGTCAGGGTGTTCGCGAACCATCAACGTCATGGTCATGTGGATATGTATATCACGTGGTGGTGACAGTCACGCGAGCGGGGTGTTGCTGTCGTGGTACATCGTTTCGTCACCGACATGAACATTGGCCACAAGCTTTGAAGTTTGAATTTCTGTCTAATATCGTTTGACTGTATCGAACAAGCCATACCTCTCCTTAACATGTCATTTCTCAGGCGAATCTTTTCCAAAGTCAGTTGATTTTTATCTGTCTTGTTTCGACACTCAAAGGAATTTGCAGAAGAAGGAGGAAGATTATGAAACTGTTCTTGCTTCGTTGGCAGACGATATACAGAAGCGGCAGATCAAGTTATCGGAAATCCGTCTCCGCGAGAAACGTTCGACTCTGCTGGCAACGATCTATACCCTCCTTGCATGGTTAATATATACAGGCCTGTGGTACTGGAACGTTCTACCTTCTCTGTTCCAATCAACAATAGGGCGTCATGCGATGGTAGAGAGGGTAGCACGCGGATTACCGGTATTCGTTGGTCCTATCATGTGTGTATAGTCCTCTATTGTACCATTATGAGACTAATTCTCGCAGAATCTTGTTTATTCGGCGGATCGTGCAAGTTTGGTACACCAGGAAGGCCAATGCAGAAGGTTTGTGCAGCACGGTGCATTGATTGAGATCTGATCGAGCAATTCATTGTAGAGAAAACTCTCCAGAGTTTAATGAAACAGCGACGCACAAAAGTGGAGGAAATCAAGAAGAAGACTAATTTTGACTCTATGGTCAAGCTATTCCAAGAACATGATGAATCCACTCCTGGTGCGACACCCCTTCGGAGACGGCTCCCCCAGCAGCAACAACAACAACGGACGCCTGCCACCCCCCAACATCAACTCGGCGTCGTCTCCGGTCGCCAACTTCAGAGTCCAATACCAGCGGCGCTTCAAGCTCAACTCACCCGTACGCAAAATATCTGTTTCATCTGAACACTTGTTGATTTAACTGCCTATCAGCTGTACCAAGCCCTTTCTCAATCGCTTCCCCTCGAAAGCAGTGGTATGACAAGATTGCGGATGCTCTCCTCGGAGATGATGATCGAGATATTGGTTCCCCGAGCTCGCGATATGCTCTCATTTGTGAAAAATGTTTCACTCATAACGGCCTGGTCAAGGAATCTATGTGGGAGGACGCTCGTAAGTCACGCACCGCACCTTAGATGCCCAAGGAATGATCCCTGATATCTCGAATAGAATTCATTTGTCGAAATGCGAGCTGCAACCACTTTAACCGTTCCGCCCGCTCTCGACGCGAAGGTCCAAGTACCAATGCTTCTCAGCCCAATACGCCGTCTCCCCGTCGCGAAATGGACCAACGTAGCTCACCGTCAGCGACACCTTCACCACCACCTCAGCGCTCATCGCCCGTGTTTAATCAATCAGCCGCCAGTGACTCAGATCCTGACGCACCCACTGTCGATTCCATAGACTCTGCCATGATGGAGGTGGATGCCTGATACTTAGTCATACTTCATTGACACTGGAGCAGTTGGGGTAATCTGATTAATGTTTCCAAAACTCACAAAATGTCCGAAGTCATCGCTTGCTGCTCTCATTTCAGTGTGTAAACGAGCGTCGCCGTGCCCAATATCTGGGTGTCCCAAACCCTTTTGTTGGGCCCCCGATTATATCGTGGCCATCAGACACCAGTGCACCGGACGATCCTTCCCAAGCAAACGATGGTACCTTTCGCATCAAAGATCGAATGAAGGTCACAACTCTTGTCCCGCCGAGCTTCCTTGGCTGTGGCAGACAAAGTTGTATCAAAAATAAAGAGCGAACTGATGCCAACCTGGACCACCTTTGACCCAGTGGAGCTAACAAGGGGTCACAAGCGAGTCACGGTCCACAGCCTCAGTCCATCAGGGCAGCCGACGCCCGGCCCGCTAGCCGCCTCATATTTTGCGTTCTGCGGACCAACCACGCGCCAGTAGGAAGCTGACCTTTATGAAATTAAGGTGTCCCCATTTGTGTCCTTCATTTTGGGAGCACGCGCCAGGTGTTGGAAAATACATCGCATATGCAAATACCGGAAGTGTTATTACACTCCACTTGTAACCGCTGGAAATGGAAGAACAGCGTGGCGAGCGCGATGCTTTGACCTTGTTCCACTTAGCTTGAAACAATGATCGTTTCTCCTGGAGAAATGTCGAAAGGCGGAACCGCAATTCCTTGACAGGATCCTATGTATGGCTATTCTCATCAGTCAAATGGTGGATTCTCATTCCAAGGACACTTTTTCGGTGTCGCTCGCTGCAAATGGGATTCCCATGGTTGCTGCACCCCCCACCAGTCACAGATTACAACGTAAATGCTACTTCTTGAGTGGTGAGAGCTGATGGATATAGGTGTGGTAGTCGCGACGACCTGCCAAAATGCCAGCGTTGTCATATTCATTCAGCAACTGCATGATCGGGCGTGAAAACGTGAGCTGTCCTTTTTGCCACAGAAACTGTCGGCGCTCTTCCCAGTCACTTGGGTAGCTGTTGAGCCATGCGAGTTGGAGGCTTCTCGTGAGGCCAACCCACTCAAACCCATGACATACTCACGCTAGGGCCTCCACTCTCCAATTCTACCATTCTTATCAATTGTAGTTTGACAAAGGGCCATAAGTTTTCGGTACAGGACGCTCGCCAAGCTGATGAATATTTTTACTTTTGAGAGACTATTCCAGTTGTTCTGTGGCAGTCTGCGACTCAATCACATAAAATGATGCGTGGTGGGAAAGTACGTCTGTAGAAATGTTATCGTAGCTAGATATAGCCTCTTTCATAAAATGCCATCATGCGGATAATTGATTGACACTAGTAATTGATGAGTTCCCACTGAAGAGAAGACATACCTGATCTGGAAAACCAGAATTCTTCCAATGCTTCTTTCGATTCCTGGCTTCTGGTCCAGCCTGTGGCTCACTGAGGTAAGCGGTCATCTGCCGCTGCTAAGCGTCAGTAGTCCCACCTGATAACCGCTTGCTTCTCTTGAATACACACCCAAATTTGGTTTTAGCTAAGCTTAGACTTTGCAATTGATCACAGAAGGGTCATGAAGACTCACACAGGATGAACAAAATCGCCCAACTGATATAGGTGGAAGATCGAAGAGTCTTTGAAGTTTCAGATATGTTGATGGATAGCGGGAGAGAATCACATTGTGTTTGTGTGGCGGCAGGTGCTGTGACTAGAACCATTTGGTCCTACAACAGGTGACCCAGTGTATTGTCTCTTTGACAGTTGACAACAGAAACTGAAAGTACTATATTTAAGACGCGCCTGCAAAAAGTGCCGCCCTAATCGTACATGGGTTGGAAGCTGTGGAGCCGTCTGGTTGAACCAAACTTACGAGGCTGAAGGCGAATACCGAGGTCGTACGCCTGGGTTAGATATTCCTGGTATTGGCAGATTCCATGACCCGACGTCGAATCGATGAAGATTTTTGGAACGGCACTTGGTGAACGTCCAACATTTCGCTGAAAAAAGCAAACAAAGCGCCTTAATGCCGTCCCCAGGGTTGTCGTCACAACCCCATGGTGAGCAGGAAGATCCTGAAATACGAGTAACCTGGGCTGACATCGCCAGCCAAACATACATCACCCCGGTCACTTATTCATAGGAAGAGTCGCCGAAATCTGACAGATGGCGTGATCTCGAAAATCGGTTGAGAGTTGTACGTTGGTATCACGGTCGTATTGTCAGAGCACGACTTTTGTATGTCTAGGTGACAAATGGCACTGGTCGTGGCGCGCACTCCATAAGATTCAATAATAGTAGAAAAGCATGCAAATCTCGACGATCGACCGCAGTTGCGATATATGGCGTTTGGTACATATATGGCTTGGTCGAGCAGGTGTTCGTTCAACCGAGGTCCAGTCTCGTCCAAATATAATTTATCGATTACACGTACACTAACATACTCCATTGACACGTTAAACCTAGAATACTTACGATGAGCGTTATCTCGGTCTGATGGTTGATGAATGTTTCTCATGAAACGGTTCTCACTATTGTAATGGATTGCAAGTGAAGCAAGAAATTTACTCATGACTTCATTCAAACTTCCCTGTTCAGTAACAAGTTACACGTTGGACAAAATCATATTTTATTTGGAACACGCCCTCACGCGGGGTTAGGCTATTTTAGGCGATGATCTCAACATCATCTATTTATATAACAACCCCACCGTTAGGCGTTTTAAGAGGGGGGTACGGCGATTTGGAGACACTCTCCGCCAGACGATTAAGCGTATCGACTTGACCCATAAGTCACCGGCAGCCACGGGACCCGCGAATCACGAAGAGCTTCTCCACGAGGGAAGTAACATTCGTCGACGGCTCCCTTTATTCACCGGACGGTGACTTCTCAGGGACGGGCGGACTCGTATTGTAAACCTTGTGATATATCCATGTTTGTGGATGTAGTAGCAAAAGCTTCCACAATCAAGAGTGATGGAAGTGGGAAAACGTCAGACCACGGGGACATATTCGGTCAAGGTTTAGGTTTCCACTTGACAGGTGAGTGACTGGGACTCCAGCTACATGACACTGTGAAACGACAGCCTAAGTGACCGACTCGACGGAGCTCTTTCCGTTCACTGCTACCTGAGTGTATTAAATTGGATTGAATTGAATTGTTGTATCGAAATGACTGCGCATAGACGGCATGACTCTTCTTTTCCTCGTAGCGC